>JAPMOR010080683.1:45941-60362 GCA_026543865.1 Argiope aurantia | reverse complement strand
AAATAAATTCAAGAAAAATTATTTTATGATCTTTTACACTCTCTATATTATTAATCCAATAAATCAATTTTATTTTAAGGCAAGTTTTGTTTAATATGAACAGGATATCCATTCAAATTAGGGTCACACAGCTGATTTGTAAACTTTTAGTAATAGACACAGATCTGCTAAAGTGGTCTAAATGGAAAATGATTATATTTTATGTAACTTGATTCAATAAATGCTCTAATAAATAACGAATTTTTGATTTTACATAAAGCTTCTGCTGTGGAAATCACGATTAACAAAATGTTCTTGAAACACTAATATTTTAAATAAAAAGAGTTGATTTTAAATCAACTAAATCAACCACTTAAACTGACTGATTTAAGAAAATTTGAATATCACTATTCAATAAAAAAAGGATAATTTTAGATTTTCCATCGATTTTTCAAAGAAAATACGCCAATCAGCGCGCAGGTTTCTCCAGATTAATTGGCCTAAGATTATGAAAATGTTGAGTTTTTCTAAATTTTTAACATTCAAAACTTCATAAATAAGTCTTAGTTGATCGTGGAAAATAGAAACATTCATTCATTTATTTAAAATTTTGTGTGTCCAGAATATTTCTCAGAATATGATACCTTACTGCATTAAATTTAGACTTCATAATTTTTGAAATATATTTATAGGCCGGAACAAAATATTATTGATTTTATTTCAATCCTTTTGAAAGCAAAACTAAAAACTGTATTTTATGCTGAATCTGAGAAACTTTTGTTGAATTATTCTTTGAGATATTACATAAATTATGAAAAATATTTTGTAGTTCACATAAGACTTAAATATCGAGCAATTCTGTTTGCAATACTCATATTGAATAATAATAATAATAAATAAATAACAATAAAGATGATAAATAAAATAAAATGCTTGGTTTTTTAAAAACAATATCTTTATATTAATTGCAGTTTCATCATTTCCGTTTTAAATTAAAGTTGAAGTTTTACCGGAAATGACAACAAATTTGCAAAATATATATAGTAAATTGAACGAAACGATCTAAACATCAGTATAAGTTTGGTGTGACTATCAAAATTTGAAGATTAAAAATGTTTTGTGTGAGAATCTTTTAAGAGACCAGTTACTTAAAATATTTAATTGAAAATTGTAGCGAGCCCTAATATTGGCGAACCGGCTGGTCGCCAAAGGCGGTTAGTATTTTATTATGCGGAATTGATTTGATATAAATAACCAGCTACACACTGCAACCATTGAACAATGGAAAATCATATAAATTATTTTCATTTAATGCTTTATAAGTTGCTCAAATGTAATAAGACAAATGAACTTTTTCTTTTATTTAGAAACTTAGTTCCTCAAAAGTACAAGATAAAATATGATTAATAGGACAGCTATATCACAACATTTAAGATAAATAATCTAATAGTTATATGACGATTTATAAATTAGTTATTTGTCTACCGTTTGAATGGACATCTTACGTATTTCTAGAGTATATATATATATATATATATAATATTGTTCTCTCTCTCTATATATATATTGTTCTATATAAGCATTTCAACACAGAGGATTTCAAAAGATCAGTTAGAAATCTAAAAGGATCAGACATAAGTAATATTTACAGTATTTTTGGGTAAGAATTGCAAAAGATCTATAAAAAGAACGTTTTTAATAAATTAAATAAAATACAAGGATACACTGCGAAAAATCTTCAACGCAGATTAAAGAAGACTAATTTAAATTAGCAGAGGGACATTGATACAATTTATCAATTCATGCGCAATATGCAAGGTACGATAATCATAAAATGATAGAGTTCCACGGGCAAGCCTTTCAATGTTCAAACGACTTTCTTTTTAAATCAATATACAATTTGTATCCAGCATTTTATACTACTATTTTGTTATTATAACTTCGTATTTCTCTAAATCTGATATCTGGTGTATTCCATTACAATTTCCATTTATCTGGTGTACTTCTTCAATGCATTTTATGTAGTGTTGTCCTTTCTATTAATTCATTCATTGAGAAAGAGCCTTTTTTAGTGACTTCGTTTCTGGCCTAATTCATATATATTTTTCCTATTTCCCTGAATCTTTAAATCTTTGATAATCTTGAATAATCATTTTAATCATCTATTTCTTTTATCATCATCAATGACAATATAGTTCACTTCCGAAAATTTTTACTAAGCATTTTTTTTCAAATCAAAACGAAGTAAATAAAATTTAAAAGATGTTTTGGGAAAGAAATCTGTACTTGATCCATCAAGGATACATTTTTAACCAAATATTCTTTGATATATTCCCCCAAGTGTGTTTTCCAGGTATTGTCTTATTATTATTATTTTGGTTTATGCTCTTCGTTGCTTAAATTTTATTTTGCTGTTGTTTAGATGGTCATAAAATTATTAACTGCAATGAAAAATTAGTAGTTAATATCGGTAGTTTTAGAAATCGTCTGCTTCAATTGATATTTTGATTTTGATTTTAATTTTACAATAACTTCTCTCAGAAAGATGTAAGACAAAAGTAGAAAACTTCTCATCTAAGTTATTGTTTTCAATTTCATTTTAATCTTTAGGCAATAAACAATGAAATATTACATATTGGAATAACCGTAAATAATAAATTCATGCTATATGGGATAAATTAAGATGAAAATTAAGGAAATATTTGAGATTTCAAGTGAATTAACTTAAATCTTAAATAATTCCATAATTTTCATCTTAATTTTCCCCATATTAACTTTATTCTAAAATGTTCTTGCATTTTCTAATCAATCCCACTTCATTTATTTATTTTTAACTTGAACTCTATAAAAATAATTTTGCCATTTTTTTAAGCTCCATGCGAAAGTCATATGTCAAGATGTAGTAGGTCTCAAGGCTTATAGCTTTTCATCTGTACAAATTACGACTCTCATTGAGAAATAAATCAAAGCTTGAAATTTCTTCTTTTCGGTCACTTACCTATTAAAATACGTTTACGTATATATCGAACTCCACTTGAGTCTAATGATTTAAGATAATTTAAAAACAGCCGAATATCAGAAACGGTTTTGATAAAGCTTTCATCAAACTATAGTTTTTCTGATGATCTTTAAAAAGATCGGAGATTATAAGAGAAATAGTTTTTCAGTTGCTTAGTTAATTTTCCTTGAATTCATTTAATACTCTTCAATACATTAAATGGCAATCATCTGAAAATATTTCAGTCCAATGAAGATTCAGTTTTGGAATATCATGTATCAGCTATATTTTGTTACTGGATTGAAAGGTTTTAATGATTCCTTTTTAGAAATATTTTCTCTTCCTGCGATTTTAACAGTTAATGAAACTTTAAAACAGAATGCAACGTGGTATCGAAATATTGGTTTAATGGAATATTCAGTTAACATATTCATCGTTTTATTGAAAGAACTCTAAGCCTATTATTCAATAAATTGATCGATTGTGGAAGATATGAAAGAAATAATTTGGCTGATGCAAAAATATTTGCTGTTTTATCTAGCAGAAAATTTGGCTACCTTTTTGAATGATTTTTCGAGCAATTGAATTATTTCATTTGATTCTAGTTTAATTTCAATATAAGATTCTGATGATTTTCTTTAAACCATGAGTATATAGTAACATTTCGCCTTTTTCCTCACATGATAATTGGCATTCCGGCCAAATGTAACATCATCCGTTTCCCCACACATAGTTAAGTGTCTTCGGACCACCAGACGGAGAACCTCTTCACTAGTAGTCTTTGTTATATTCAAATAAAGGTCCACGGATATGTTACGTCATTTCAAAGAGATCCATCATAACTTCAAGATAGAAAAACTTCAAAATATCCAGATGTTAAACTTTTTTCCTTTTATAAAGGGACTCCTCAAATCTTCCATAAAAAATCAATCACCAGAAAACATTGTCATTAAGTGTCGAAGTCAGGTGAACTTTATCCGGTGTTAGCTGTGAAATGATTATAATTAACATTTGTTCAGGAAGGTTCAGCTACAAAAATAAATAATTAACGAACATTTCCATTATCGACTGGAGATCATAGAGGAAGCATTGCTGTGCAGGATGGGTATATTTTAAAACCGTCAACAGGCACTTGCAAAAGCTGAGAAGCTCAAAGTTTGAATTCCAAATTAATTTAAAAGAAAATGTTCAGAGAACACAGTGCAAGATATCGCTCATACATATATAAGAGTATCGAAAACGAGCCATTTTTTAAACGATTCATAATAATTTAAAAATCAAAATAATTTGTTAGATATATAGCACCAATGGAAAATAAACTAGCATAAATGTGTTATTTTTCATGAACAAATTCAAAAAAAGAATGTTTGATGGAAATGAGTTGATTCGTCCCATAATCCAAAAATCAATTAATTTAAATGTATGATCTTAAAAATCAATGAAATCATATGAAATAATAAAGGGAGATTGTCCTATGTGAAAACTTTTCAGGTAATTTAATTTTGGGAATGGAAAAAATGCACGCTTTTAATAATTACTAAAAATTATTTAAAATTAATCATAAGTTTTCCCATATTTATCAAGAAAATATACACTGTGTCCTCAAATTTCAATATATTTTTTATTCTTACGAAACTTTTATAATGGCAAAAATCAGAAATGTAATAATGAAATGAGATTATGTTTCGTTCTGTTTTTGTGTTGTTGATAAAGTTTAGGCGTTGTATGAAATTTAGATAATTACACTTCAAAAAGCTAGAAAACTTTTCTCTAGCCTAATGGAAAGTGTATGATTGATGAAAATTCATTGATTAGTTCAAAGTTAGTATTTAATTTCATACGATAAAAAAAGCAAATATTTTTGACTCACTTAATACAGTCTAAATTATTTATTGATTATAAATGGATTATTTTTCATCTTTGTTGTAGTAGAGGAAACAACAAAATATCATTTTATGCGGTAGATAATGTCTGCATACTTTGAAATAAAAGTAAATCTTACTTATTATATACTTTATGTTTAAAATGGAAATTTCTTGCTTTTCGAAAAATTGATTCAATCATTTTTTTTTCCATGAGCGGACCTTGTATTAAAAATGCTTCTAATTAGAAATATATTACATATATATGTAATCATATCTTCTAATCTAATTTAAATCCTAATTAATTTTCTAATTTTTATCTTAATTGTCAATATTAATTTCATTCTTAAATGTTCTCTTATTTCCTAATCCAATACCCACTTTTTATTTCATTATTTTTTACACATGCTCCAGAAAACTGACGACTTCAGCATTTTCTCTTGCTCCCAGTGAAAGAATAAAAACCCCTAATGCTTACGACATTCCATTAAAGGTACCTAAGATTCCTTTTCCAAAGTATACAGGTATCAAAGAAATCCCTATGAAAATCTCAATTACTGAAAATTACTGAATGGACAAATTTCGTTCTCTTTTGCTCGTGTACTGATGCATAGCTGACGCATCTTTAAATATTGTGTATTCTTTGTACGAAAAGTATGCCTCCCAGGATGAAATAAATTGTAGTTAAAATTCGAAAAGTATCAACTTTCCGGCTACATTCTGTTATATATAGTATACAGAAGCATGCTCGATATAATATGTTGGATATATTTCAGAATTAATTTGGTTATTTTACATATATTAAGAATTTTTCTTGCAGAATTACTAATACAGAATTTAAAATAAAAATGATTATAGAGTAGGGGGAACGGATGAAAATTATAAAATAATAAATAGTAGAAAAATAATTAAAATACAAGGTCTCCTTAAAAAAGTATTTATCATATAATAGAAGTGATTACTAACCAAAAAAGCAGAAAAAAGAAAGATGATGCAAAAAATATATAAAAATATTTATACAGACAAATTTTTTACTTTCCAACTCTATAAATTTATTGATTATATTTCATAATTTATATTATCAAAATAAGCCTTTAAAACCAGATTATAAAACGTCATAATTTTTATTGAAACTTTCCAAAAGCATCAAAATAAAATAATTATTTGGTTGTAAAGCGGAAAGAAATTGAAGATAAAAAAGCCTTATAAACATTTAACATATGAAATTATTTATATAAACCAGTTTAATAAATAAATTAGCTAACTGATTAATTATTAGCATAAAGATTTATTACTTGAAGTTTCATTTTTAGATTCAAATTAATTATAAAATCGTGTGACCATCTACCCATCTAGTTTCAATTAACTCGTGCTAGCCCAAATTAAAAGCTGAAATGCATATTGAAGCATGTTATTTCAATGCTGCTGAATAGGTCACAAGAATAGCAAGGATTAATTCAAAATTCGATTAATTTCTGCGGTTTCTCATTCAACTTCCAACTTTTAACATCTTAACAATCAGTTTTAAAACCAAACTTCCTAAATATAAGGCTCTTTCTGCTTCAGATATTTATTGCTATTTCATTCATTGTATGGATTCAAAAGACTTTTTGATACATAAATGTATCAATTAATTCCGTTTCTTAACCCTTATTAATTGCAGATTTAAATAACGAAAATTTTGCGAACAGAAGCATGTGTTAGAGGCATCGTTTGATGTAAAGTGGCTTTTGAGGTCAAATAAAATTCGATAAATCTTTACAGTTAATTTTATAAATATGTCTTCATTGGATTAAATGGCTTTAGAGTCCTTGAAGTTCAATGATTCGCTTATCGAAATCTTTAAAAATAATATCTATCTAGAAATGCCATAAGTTCTGTTAGCCATTTTAAACATTATACAATGGTATTATCCCTTCAATGCGACTTGCTTAAACAGACTAAATCATTAAAATTGTGGATGTATTGATCGCTTCTGTTTCAAGGGTTGACAAATTGGATAATTGTTGGTTCAGGTTGTTTGCAAAGGATCACCTATTTAATAATTCGCTTTCCTTCCCAATTAGCTCTACGAATTTAACAAACCTATCCCTGATACTAATGGTCTCTTCAGACCATTTGTCGCTGAGAAGGATTCTCAACTGAAAATTCCACTAACAAACGATTCCTAGATTAAAGATATCGTTTTCTGAACCTATTTCATCAACTCTTGAGTGCAAATGTGTTCATTATTCATTAGCTTGATATAGAGAACAGCTACTCCATCATTTAGGATTTCGCTAATTTTAAATTCTATTTTAACTCGAGGTGTCAATGTGTGCCTTGGAGAAAGGGTGGTAATTTATTATGTAAATATTTTCCTTCTCTGCATTTAAAGTGTGTTCCTTATAGTGGAAGCTGTAGTTTCTGGAGATGAGTTTAAATGTTTATTGTTGGAAAACTCGATCGAAATTGCAATGATGGTATATTTCATCGACAGACAGAAATCAGTGTTGAAATATATGGTTAAGTAGAGTATTAAATATTAAAATTTTGGATTAAAAATTATGATGAAAGAGCTTACATATTAGTTAACTATCAAAGTATCATTAATTATCAAACCGTCGTTCATCAAGAGTTTGAGTTCTTTTCATAAAACATAACACAGAATAAAAAATAATCATAATTAAAAAATGTGTGTTTTGGTTTCAGGGAAACCTGAAATATGGAGATTCGTCAAAATTTCAAGTTCAGATCTTTGGACATTATTGTACTTCTACTTTGTGTTGTTTATTTACAAACAAGTAAAAAGAAATCTACTGTCAGAAAAGTTCAAACAAAGACATTTTTTAATATTTTAAGTTTAGCGCTCCAATTTGTAGATTTCTTTCAAATTCTGAAAGATATACATTCAAAAGAAATCAGTCTGTCCGACATTTTGAGTATAAACAATCGCCATAGTTAGAAGACATAAAGAGCTAGATAAATAAAAATTTGAATGTATCCAAATCAAATTCTCAACTATATCTGTCTATACGTTGACCATCTGTGTGAAATTTTGTATGCATATATATACGATCGTTCCAAAAGTAACAACTATAGCTCAACTAAATTTAATTCATTGTTTTAGTATTTTAAGTATATATTCTTATGAAACTTGTAACTAAATCTATTAAAGGTTTGGCATCTTTCACTTTCACATGCATATAAATATATTTCTCAAAAAGTGAATTATTTTAAAATGAAATCAACTGTCCCAAATTTCAAGTTATCATGTGAGAACATTATTATTTTTTAAGTCATTATTTAGTTACTTAATTTAAGTCATTAACCAGTTTAAACTGGTTTGAAACAATCAAGACTTCTCTATCGGTCTCTCTCTCTTGTATATATATATAATATAATGATTAATTTTTTAAACTTTCATTTTCAATTTTTCTAGCTGGCAAACAAAGTTTTAGAGATCGATCGATTTTCAGATGAAAACAACCGCATTATTTTTCTAAATATCCGATAGTCTCGTGATTGTTTCAAACCGGTTTAAACTGGTTAATGACTTAAATTAATTAAAACAATTTATAAGAATTCAGAGAATGTATAATTTGGAAATCAAGTGTGCTTTAGTTGACGATAAATCGCCAAATGTGACAACCTTCTGAATAATTTTCTAATAACCTTATTTTAATTAGTTGAAATTATCCCTGAATCAATAATCTTTATCGATTAAACAAACAATATTTTAACTTGTTTGATTTTTTTTTAATGTTGCGCGAGTTAGGAAATGACATTGTGATTTCCAAGGGAAATAAAACAAGAGCAGACGATACATAATTCAAAAGCTATACAGTGAAAGCCGACTCCAAAATAAAACTGCATTGGCAGACGATAGATATTTCAAAAGCTATACTGTGAAACCCGACTCCAAAAAAAAAGATAAATGTAAAGGATAAATCACCAATTTGTTGCCTACGTATTTTGAGACTTCAACAATTCGTTGACTTCAAATCGCTTCAAAAACCTCAAGCCAAAACAACACCATGTTCTCACATGATAATAAATTTAATTTGATATGCGATCTTGTGATCACAATTTTGGTTCTGTATCTAATTTTAATTTCAATCGCAAAAGAAATGGCGTCCAAAATACAGATTATTCTTTATGGTGATTGTATACTAAATCTCACTAGTGATCAATTGCCAAAGATTGCTCGCTAATAGTCTCTTTCAAAACTATTGTCCGCCCCTGTCTTGAGTTCAATGCACAACTACCAAGTTTGATTACAATACTACTGAACATAAAATTGGAGACCCCGTTGCATCATTTTATGACAAAGAGATAAGAAATAACATTTTTATAAGATAAAAAGCGAAAAAGTGTCAGAGAGATCAAACCTACAGGTTAAATTTTTAAAAAAGAATGATTGCCTTATTAAGAAATTCTCTGAGCTCGCTTTTATGATTTTTTTTCCTAATATTTGAAATTGATCTCCATTGATGAAAAGAGATGTACTTCTTTCTACTTTATTTAAACATCTGTGCGTCAACAAACTTGTTCTATGAAAACCAAACCCTTTCTCTACCTTGCTTCTTTATCATTATCGTCCTCCCATCCTTCTATTGTGGCCATCCCAGAGATTAATGCTTATCTTTAATGCATCGAGCAGATTGGCTGGAGAAGGCGAATAAAGTTAACTCCTTAATTGCGATGAATGTCGGTCATCCGAGATAAGATCTTATCAGAAGTAGGCTTTTACCTCCAGATGCTTTGATCGATTCATTATCGGACATTGGCTTCAGTAGAGTCCCTCTGTTATGGACCTGCGGAATGTGCATTCCTTCCCATTCTTTTCGAGGTGTTAAATTTGATAGCCAGATGCTAATCGATTTCGCGAAGAGCTTCCGCGCTGGCTGCTAAAGTTGTAATTTAGGATTCAGAACTGCAAAAGTTGTAATTCAGGATTAGCTTTTAAGCTGCGGATGGGAAAACTGAATTCCTTTAGACTTTACTTTCCAGTTTTATTAAAATTTTAGTATTATTGTAAAACCATGTAAAAGATGTATGCTTAGTATCTATGTTTTATTACGATCAGTATGCGTTTGATGTGCTATGCAATTGTGTCGAATGTTGATTTCAAGAAAAATATCTTTTATCCATCTTCATTCATCAGGTGAAGTCTAAAGTATCATGAGATCTTCTTAGTAAAATGTAATTATATATTAAAATAATTGGAAATTAATAGAAATTATGTCGTTTTTCTGCTTTAAATTTGAAGTAAAATATTTTGATACCATGTTAAAATTCAATATTTCACCTTTTCTGTAATGCCAACTTCCATTCTGTGCAATTTTTTTCTTCATTTGTTATATTTTTTGAACTTAAGACAGATGATTTTGAAATCTTGTAACAGCAAAACTCTGATATATTTGACTTTTTTTTTGAATTACTGCCTTTTTTGTTTTCGAATTTTTTAAATTGATTCATAGTGATTATTTAACTATAACTAAAAGAAAAAAAAAAGAAAAGAAGTATATAGGAACGAACTAATATTCCCTTCAGCTTCAAGGGATTACATGTAGCCAAGGTCAAGGGGCAGTCAATAAAGTTTTGTAAAGTAGTGAGAAGATTGTACGTATTGAAATAATTTGAGATGATCCCGCTTTCATCAAGACGACTACGCGGTTTAAGCTGCTTGCTCGTGCCAATGAATTAATCATGTGATGTATGAGTCAACTGTGATTTTTCTGTGTATAGATTTGTATATATATTTGAAATATATTCTATTAACTAGCGAAAAAAAAATTCATTTTTTTAAAAAATAAAAACATTATTTTTTACTCCGTTGAATTAAAGGCCTTTTAGTTAGAAAAATATAAACTGAATATTTACATTTGCAATTTATGTCAATAGTTGCCTAAATCCGACGAGTTGCTGATGTCATATAAAAAATAAATATGGTCATCAAGTCTTGGCATTTTATAACTAATTTATGGTATTTGATTTCATTGCTTTATTCTAAAACCTTGAATACACATTTAATAATGCAAGCATTAAAAACATAGAAAAGTTGGTGATTTTGTTGCGTTAATGCAGGTTCTTGGACAGGAATCATTTTTCGCCAGTTTAAAATATTGTCGCCAAACATTGTCATCATGTACCTCAAACAAAGTAGCAACATTATATAGCTAGTCATGTTTATTAGTCAAATATTTATGTTAGACCTTGCTACATAAGTATATTTCCGTACTAACGGGGAGTATAACGATAATTAATATTTACAATTTCTATACCACTGCTAACTTCAGAAAAAAAGATCAAATCAAGGACGAATATTGATTTTTATCTTTAACTAAATTATTTGAATAGTAAATAATTATTTAAAAATTACTTTGAATATTCTATTTATAGAATTCTGCTGGGATCAATAATTGATTAGAAAGAATATAGTTCAGTAGAAAATAATTAACAAAGAAAAGGACACATTTTCACTTCTTTTCACTTTAATATTTTAAATCTTGGTGAAATAATTTTTTCTTGGGGAGAAATGAAACGCAGTTGAAGTAAAATAAAGAATTAAGTTTGAATGTGATGAATGAGATTTGAATGCTTAGAATTGGTTGAACAACAGTGGAATGACAAACTCCATCATATTCAAACAAAAAATATTACTCCATCATATTATAGCAATAAATAAAAACAATCATTTTTTTTTTTTTTGCTTTGACATGAGTGATATTTTCTGACAAATTTTGATCATAAAATGTCTTAAACTTATATTTTCATAATTTAAAAAGTTTCAAAAAGCCAAATTTGCAAAATAACTCGCATGAAACAGACATAAGCAGAATGTCTAATATGTTATATAAACTTAAAAATATTAGTTCCTAAAAGATTCATATTAGTATAATTTTATGGAAATCCGTTCCTTCGGTATTGAGAATAAGAAGATCGGTAACGGTCAGTAACGCTTTATTCCACGAAAAGGAAAGGACAGGAAGCAAACATAAGCGAAGATTACATAAAAACGTATTCGTAGTCTTTATAATCTGAATTTCTTATGCCGACTTATTTCTTATCTTTATTATCGTAAAACTAGGGGTAATTAATTTAAAATACAATAAAGAAATCTGTAAATATCTCTTCCTTACTAACGAATTAAATATGCAGGAAAAAAACTATTACAGATTTTTAGCAATATATATATATATATTCATTTTGACCTGAAAGCATGGGATAATGGTTCAAAGATAAAGATACATGCCAGAAGAGCGTTATTAATAAACAATAACAAGAATGAATTTTTACTTCATATTTCCTTTAAAATGAAATAACCCTTCAAAAGATTAGCTATTGATTAAAGGCTTGATTTTTCTTTGTTGTTTTAAAAATGCTATATTGGATGAATTTTCACAAAAAATTACATTTAAATTTTCATGAATTACATTTTTTTTGTAAAAATTTACAATTTGGCCTTATAAATTAGTTTGCTATTATACTGTGCTTGTTCGATATTTAGATATAAAGGAACCATTATTTGTACAAAATCTGGCAATATATATCACAAATATAAGGGAAAGAACGAGAATATCTTTTGTCCATTAAGTATCTGCAAGATATTCAATGATACTATGAGTATTTTGAGCATCTCAAGGTGCACTCTGAATTTCCATTTACTAAAAATTTTCACGAATATGAACTTTGTAATAGTTAAAATTCACAAAATGAATACATTTTCTTTGAATTAGGGAAATCGACGCTACTTGACGATTCTCTTTCAAAATCTTGATTCACTTTGTTTAAAATGAAACCTTATTGCCTTCCATCAATAAGATGGATTAAACCTTCAACACGATTTCTTCATAGGTTCCTGCATATATTGGTTAAATAATTAAGTGCAGGATTGAAGGAAGGTCTTTGAATTAATAGCAAACAAATTAGATAATTGGTGATCAGGATGATTGTAGAGGATAATTTATTTAACAATTCGCTTTTTTCTGAATATTATTCCAATTAATGATTTCAATTAATGTATTTTTTGGGTGCTAATCGTTTCATTGGTCAATTTGTTATTCATAGCTTCATTAGTTGAAATAGACACATTCATGGAGAGGAATTTTTCCTACCACGCCTAAATCGTCAACACTAAAGAGAGTAATAGGCTGCTCGATATTCATTAGTCTATCTATACTTATAATAAAGTGCAATGTGTGTGTGTGTGTGTGTTGGCGCTCTACAGACCAGACCATTCAACCTACAGATAACAAATTTGGCACGTGTATACCTTGGAGGCCGGGAATGTGCACCTCGGGGTTATTTTTGTGAATTTTTAATTAGAATTTTATTTATTTAAAAATTAAGCGAAATTTTGGAGTGTTTCTGCTATAACTTCCGAAAATATTACCGCACAAAAAAGATTTTTTACATGAAGATAAGGATCAAAATTTTATCTTTTAAATGTTACCAATGTTTTTACCTTAAAATTAAATTTCTACTCTTAATGAATTTTTAAATAAATATTTCAACTCTATTTTTCAGCAATTTTTTTCGTACAAAATAAAAATAAGATTTAAGCAGCACGAGCACGCTTCGTATTCATGGGAAAAAATTAGCTTTTTTCAAAGTGATGCCATCACATTGATTAAATCTCCAATTACAAATAAATTAAATCTTTTTGGAAAGGAAATCAGCAAAAATATAATTTTCGGCACGTGTCTGTAGGAAATGAAACAAATATGAAATATTATTTTTTCTAAAAAATAAATTCAAGAAAAATTATTTTATGATCTTTTACACTCTCTATAATATTCATCCAATAAATCAGTTTTATTTTAAGGCAAGTTTTGTTTAATATGAACAGGATATCCATTCAAATCAGCGCCACACAGCTAATTTGTAAACCTTTAATAAGACACAGATCTGCTAAAATGATCTAAATGGAAAATGGTTATATTTTATGTAACTTGATTCAATAAATGCTCTAATAAATAACGAATTTTTGATTTTACATAAAGCTTCCGCTGTGGAAATCACGAATAACAAAATGTTCTTGAAACACTAATATTTTAAATAAAAAGAGTTAATTTCCAATTAACTAAATCAATCACTTAAACTGACTGATTTATGAAAATTTGAATATCACTATTCAATAAAAAAAGAATAATTTTAGATTTTCCATCGATCGTTTCAAAGAAAATACGCCAATCAGCGCGCAGGTTTCTCAAGATTAATTGGCCTAAGATTATGAAAATGTTGAGTTTTTCTAAATTTTTAACATTCAAAACTTCATAAATAAGTCTTAGTTGATCTCAGAAAATTGAAACATTCATTCATTTATTTAAAATTTGGGGTGTCCAGAATATTTCTCAGAATATGATACCTTACTGCATTAAATTTAGACTTCATAATTTTTGAAGTATATTTATAGGCCGGAACCAAATATTATTATTGATTTCATTTCAATCCTTTTGAAAGCAAAACTAAAAACTGAATTTTATGCTGAATCTGAGAAGTTTCGGTTGAATTATTGTTTTAGATATTACATAAATTATGAAAAATATTTTGTAGTTCACATAAGACTTAAATACCGAGCGATTCTGTTTACAATAC
>JAPMOR010080683.1:29179-41509 GCA_026543865.1 Argiope aurantia | reverse complement strand
TAAAATATCATAAATATTATTATCTAATGGTATTTGTTTATTTACCAAAAAGCCCAATTCTAAGAATACCATTTGATTTGTTTTGAAAATCGAAGTACTTACTGTTTTCCAAGAATTTCCTGGAGAATAAAAGTTCAAAACATACAAATGCATTTTACTCCAGTAAAAGGAAGATTAGGCATACAAAACTAAATCCCTTTTCCATGTAAGCTACCGTTTTATATTCTATTGACCATTAAATAATGACTTTATTATCATAGAACTTTCGAAAAATATCCTTTCTTCACCGAAGCCGTGCAAGATCAAGATTCAGTAAAAGGCAGCTTTCGCACTGTTTACCAAACTATTGAAAATTTTACTCAAAGTTTTACGGGGCCATTCCAATTTTAGTGAAGTATTTCCTAAACAATAGTCTGACTCAGTGAAATAACTTTAAAATAAAATAGGCTTCCTCTTTGATCCTGGTATATACTAGGACAAAACAAGCATTCATTTGAGAAGTAAAATGGGATTTATGTGAATAATGAGAAAAAACAAACACAGATTGAAAAGTGAAACCTGAAGGATTTTTAATGATTTAGAATTCTGGATAATTTTAAAAATATAAGGGGGATTTTCGATCTATTTGTTCTCCACTAAATCTGCTTTTATTCCTGATTTTAAATTGAAATTAATCGTTAAGAGTTAGAATTTAAATAAATTTTTTGAGAGAAATATTGTTAATTTCTTAGAATCTTTTTATACATTAAAAATTATTATTAAGACCGAATTATTATCAATGTCCCGCATAGTGTAATTTTACCACTATCATTTTTTGTCTTTAATTGCTTTTTATAACGAAAAAAATCATCAGGTATAAAATCGGGAAGAAAATTATATTACAGTCATATAAGGAGTATAACAGCATATTTATAAAGTAATAATATTTTAATCAGAAATGATAGCACCAATTTTTTTTCAAGTGTTCTGCAAGTTTGCGGCCTTTGTCTGGATATTTTTTTAATTGTTATCTACTATTGAGTTCTGAGGATATTAAGATTATGCATTGCAATAGAGAAGTTAAATATTGTACAAAGTTGATTATATACATATATATATATATATAATCAATTGTGTGGCCGAATCGAAAAAGCTTCAAATCTTCGATTTATTTCACCTCAGAAGGCATAATTTACGTGCAAAGAATAAGTGGTATGTCGAAGTTATGTCAGTCTACATCGCGGCACAAGAGCAGAAGAGAGCAAAATATTTCCCTTCAGTGGTTTCATTATGATACTTTGATAGGGATTTCTTTAGCAAGTGTAGATTTAAGAAAGGGAATTTTAGGTATATTTTAAAGAATGCAGGCATTAAGCATAGAAAACATTAAGAATTTTTATTCTTTCACTCGAAGCATGAGAAAATGCTGAGACCATCAGTTCTCTAGATCGCGTTTTAAATTTAATTAAATAAGAACTGGAAATTGGATCAGAAAATAAGAGAGCATTTTATGATGTAGATATTATGGACTAATTTAAAATAAAAAAATTAAAAAATAATTAAAATTTAAGAATATTATTGCATAAAAATTATTTCTTTGTTAGGAAAAAAATTATTCAAATTGACGTCTCTAAAATTCTTAGACAAAACATACCATCATTTGAAAAACCATCTTGGGATAAATGGAATTAATTTCAATAAAATAAACTTTAGAGACTAATTATGTAATATGATATTTCTAATAATAATTAAATAACTTCAAGAAGTTAAGTGGTTTTTCCTTATTTAATTTTTCAATGCATTATTATTATTTTTTTTTTTGCAATAGAATTTGTTGAAATTTGAGATTATGTGTCCAATGTTGTTGGATTAAAAACTATTCTCCTTTTGTATTCAATAAAAAAATTAATTAAGCAACTGATATAAATATGATGCAATGACCGAAATTTCCAATATAAGAATTTTTGAATTCAGCAAATTAATCGGACCTACGAATTCCTTTTGAATCTCACTGGCTGAAATAGAAACTTTCTGCTCCCTCCTTCAATATGTTAATATGTATCAGCAAGAAAATTTCTCCACCGGATGTATCATGCTTGTACAAGCTAAATATTTAAGCCCCCGACTGAAAGTTGGTCATTGCCAGAAGGGCATCCAAACCAAATAATTGGAACCCAGAATATTTGTAGAGGATCAACTATTTAATAATTTCCTCGCTCTCCCAATTACCGTTCCTCAATTAAGGATCCTCTCTAAGGGTAATTGTGAGAGCGGGCTAGGGCTTTAACGGTCTCATTGGAGCATTCGTCAATCTCCACAGTTTCATCATTTGGGCTTTCCTGGAACAAACGAATATCGCGTTAAGAATCTCCCTTAGCATCTCAATTTCGCCAGCCTTCGAGAGTGTGATTGTTCAATATTCATCAGTTACTGTCGTATAACTCGCGTCATTGTCAGCCCAGTTTCTCGTTCATTTTAAAGTCTATTTTAACTCAAGCTGTCTATGTATACCAGGGAAAGAAAACGGCAATCGTACTGTTATTTATCAGTGATACAAGCCTTGTTATTGATTGAATTGATATTCTCTAAGAATGAACAAGATTGATCGATTGTTGTTTAAGTCAGTATGGATTTGGGTATTACGTAAACAGATTGATGGGCAGAAGGACTTTCGTTTTAATATTAGGCTTGATGACTAGAGGGACTTTTTAATTTTAATAATCTGATTTATTTTTCGATATATATTACTGAAAATTTGCAGATAATTTATGATGGAAGGTTCTTAAGTTCTGGGCCATACCTTCTGCGAGTTAGAAAAAAAATTATTAAATATTCAAATACGAATCTGAAAAAATAAGAATTATATTTATATTTTATAACAATATTTTGTCATCTAATTTTTGTATTTTTTTAAAAATTACTTAAAACGAAAAAGACAAAAATTTGCATATTTGTCTGATTTTTTAAAATATGGAAAGTTATATTTTTTGACAAATATTCAATATTTATATGTCATAATTTGTATATTGTCCCATTTTGCACATAAAAAGGCATGCATGCTAATTAGATTTAAAATTTCCTTTATTTTATTTTTTAAAAATTAAATGATTCTTCTAGTGCAATATTTCCAAAATCGAATGTTCGTTTAGTGATTTAGTTGGAGATTTATTTCAAGCAGAAAACATTTTTTCCTTCGTTAACAGTGAAAATAATTTAAACTGCAAAATCATCAAAATTAGATGATATTAATTATTACAGTTTACTATTGCATTTTCTTTCAGACTATGTGCATCTATGTCTAACGTACAATTTAAAAATAATACCGTCACTAGATAAAAGTTATTCCACATTCATTATTAAAATCCAGATCTTCCATCCATGTTGGCGGATAGAAGGATTAACACTGATCTTCACTGAATCGGGAAGATTAGCTTTGGAGATAATATTCTATCCTTATATGTCTATCCGAGATAAGATCTTCCAGGAGGAAGCCCTTTATTTCCAGATGGCCATTATTGGTTCAATGATTCAAGAAAAGCTGGATCAGAGGAATTCCAAGTCTTGTTAAACTATTTTGAAACGTTAATGATAATAGCTAATTGCTAATTGATCACATAAATGCATCTATACTGAGCGTAGAAGGTCAGTTTAAGAATAAAGGGAAATAATTATAGAATGAATTGATGTATTATAAATATTTCATTGGCGCCAACTTGTTTGCTAGAATCATTATCTTCTATAATTTCAGGTGAAGCACTTGTGGATAATTTAAAATGCCTTATTCATTCAAGTTATTAAATGTTGAAATTCAAACTGCGATAAATATTTAAAGCATGGTTTTAGAGTAATCTGGTGCCTGCTCCTTTCTTTATCCTGATAATGCAGTCAATTGTCATGAAGTAGTTGCTCATATCATTCCAATTGCACTTTATCAACACCAATTTTACTCTCGTACTTTTCATGTAAATCATGCGATTGATACGAACATTAAAATGGTGAAAGGTAATTTAATTCTATCAATATTAAAAGGCTGAAAACACCCATTCAATGAAGATATAGAGTTCACCCGAGTCGCCGTGAATAACACTGTCCAATTTTTCCCCCTTTCGTCAAACACGTTTTATCATTTTCATTGAATACCCGTGGCGCGTACTTTGTTCGCTAACGAAACTCTCCCAGATGAATTTCTGGAGGACAGGGAAATTTTCCAAGTGCCCTAAAAGAGTATCGGAGCATGCATTTGCTTAATGGTTATAGCTAAGTAGATATCTTTTTTTATAGGAACCCTTTAATAATCTTGTTAGTTTTAAGATCGATAGGCTTTGTTTGAATGAGAAATTAAGGCCTTCCAGTATTTTGAGTCTCATAAACTAAATGGAGAAGAGAATTAAATGGGATATCATACTGTTTAAATTTTAAAACCTTAGTAAATAAGGATTTAAAACAAGATTGAATTTTATAAATTTTCTAGCGTACGTAAAAATCTAGATTGAATTATTTCTAAATCATCTCCCATAAAGAATATAGATTTAAGTAGTATTTTTTTATGACTTCTCTCCGAAATTGAGGATGCTTTATAGTTGTGATATTAGTGATTACTGATAAGGGATGTAAGATTTTAAATGAAAAGCAAATTTGAAATGTAATTGAATTTATTTATAGATAGAGAATTAATTCTTTTGATTTTTTTTACCATTGAGAATTAGAGTGATGTCATGTTTTGAGGTTTTTCTCAAAACTGGTGGTAGTGATGTTTGTGTGTGTGTGTGTGTGGGGGGGGTAACTGAGAACAAGAATGTGCTGATGATGTATGTAGGAATCTTGAGCCTTTATATAAAATAGAAAAATAAAATGTGTCCAGTAGTTCAGGCCTGGTTCTTTGGGTTGGTCAATAATTTTAAATATATATAGATGTTATGTATTATTTATTTAGTTTTGCAAAAATAGTATAAAACAATACATTAATGTTAAATATTAATTATCTTTAGGCTATAAATGATGATCACATAAATGATGATCACACTGTTGCTTTATATCAACATAATTATCTAACATCTTTAGATATTATAGAATTGGCAATGACTACTTAATTAATTAGGAGAGAACCTTATAGTCATACAATAAATATAAAGTTATCTAAGTAAAATAAAATGATTTTTATTGTTTGTGAAAAAAAATTAATATGAGGTACTAAAGATATTTATATAATATTTTAAATATATATTTTCTTCATTCTTTCTGCTCTGAAATTTTTATCAGGAATTTTAATGACACAAATATAAATTTAAATAAATTTTGGATAAATTCCGGAATTTTTTTTCGGAGCTATCATCTAAAGTTGCAAACGCAATGCTTATTTGAAATGAAATACATCTGAAAGTACAAACGAAAAATATATGAATTTAGATTGAGATTATAACTGAACATGCATGCAATTTCATTTTCAAAACAAGGGATTTAGAGAATAACATTTCCCGAGCTGTTATTTTGCTCTGTATATAAAAAAGCGAAAGACACGTTTATGAAATACAAAGCGGCATTTAAGTAAACACAATGAATAAAAAAATGATTTATAGTTATGCTATACCCTTTGCTAACACTGATTCTCATATTTTTACATCCCGCAAAAATGTAAATTAATGAATTCCTTTTCTTCAGAATTTCTTCAAAAACACTATGGAGAATAAGAGTTTATACTGAAGATTTCATTATAATTAACCGAACAGTTAATTTTTTATCAATTAAAAACTGTGAAGTTAATGCACATATGTAGTTTTGTTAAAGGTGTCATTTCAACAAAGGGAAAGATAGAAAAGAAAAATTGGAAAAATGAAATAGCACGATTATAAGAATTTCTATTCTTTTAGTTTAAACAAATTTATGATTTAAAACGTGGCAGAAGTATATTGCAATTATAAAGAATGTATTAATTTTTCTATAAAATAATATATATATATTGCAAAATATTTTGATTTGAGTTATTTTTTTTAAATAAATGCTTGCGAAATAAGAAGCTGAAAGAGCCTAACTTTTATCATTTTCGCAAATCATCAGACAAAACGACATGCAAACATAAATGTAAAAATGTATTTTAAGATAAGACTGAAAGGTACAAATCTGTCAAATATTTCTTCATGTTTTTTTTTTGAAGATTAAAATGGTTTCTATTTGTATTGCGCATTCGAAAGACTAAAAATAATTTCATTTTTTAAAAATAGGCATCAGAAATTCTGAAAAAGTAGCAAGAGTGGTCTCCCCAAAATTTTCTCTCATACTTATACTCTTCTCATTGCCAGACAATACTTAAGAAATATTAACTTTCGGCGTGAAATTAGTATTTAGGCACTGCATCTTTCGTGCTATCCTTGGCGAGTTTTTTCGGCGAATTGTCCTTGACATGCAATTATTAATATCCAAACACCAAATTTCTGATTTAGACTCACTTTTCTCACCTGAATGAAACCAAAATTTGGCACAAATATACATTTCTAGTCCCGAAATCTCGTACCAAATTTGATATACTTAAGTTACTTTGTTTTCGAGTTATTGTGCTTAGACGTTTCTGAAGGTACAGATCGACAGACAGTCAATTCATTGTTAGATCTGGCTCAAAATTTAATAGGTTTTTGCATTATGATGTTAAATCTGTGTGGCAAAATTTATCTATACAACTCTCTTCGTTTTATAATTATAGTGTTTACTTACATTTGAACAGCTGGAGAGACGGACTTCCACAGACAGATTTTTTTGTAAATTTGGTACATTTGTTGTGCATATCAAATTTCAACCGTTTAGCTCAAAGCGTGTTTGAATTATCTTTGTCACAGACAAATTGAGAAAGACAGACAGACGGACGGACATTTGACAAAAATGTGCTTTTCGAACTCGGCGAGTTCTAAAATGTGAAGATTCGTCAACATTTCGACTTCGAATTTTTTGACGATCATTTTTGACGATCATACTTTCTCTATATTACGTATACGAGAAAGTAATGATTGATGAAAACTTAAATAATGAAAAAAGAAAATTTCTAGTAGGTATACTTTAACAAAATCATAAAAAAATATTTTGTCGCTAAAATGCAATATAAAAGTATTTATTTACCCATTTTCATTTATTTTCAGAAACTGGAAGCTTGGTATCTGCTTTTGAAGCCATGAATCTCTTAGAGGCCCTTTGGGAGAGACATTAATACAATATAAATAATCTTTATAGTCCAAGGACACTGTTTATAATTACCATGTCAAGGTGGTTCTGTTATCATTATGCTAAGAAACCTGAAGTGACTGCTGTTTTAACCAATTAATTATGTCTGCATTTATTCTGGTATTCTTTCCAGATGTTTATTATGCAGTTTCCATGATGCACTCACCCTCGAGATTTGTGTTGTTAGTCCACTTTAAATATATAACACGCTTATAAACATTTCTCAGAGTATGCAAACACAAATGAGGCTAATTAGGCTTTTATTGCTATTCCAACGCGGATTCTTCATTTATAGTAATTTTCACTATGAAAGTAATACCAGGATAAGAAGAGGGGGAAATTTATTTATACTTATATGAATTATTGTTTGCAGTACGCATTCGTTTATGTAATGCGTACTGCGTTCTTAACATGAAGTGAAAATACAGGACTTAACTGGGGAGGTGCGGTCTACGTGACCACATTTTCAGTACACTCAAACCAAATTTTCTAATGGAAATATTAGTATGAAGATGAGCCAATATATTCTGCAGATATTTGTCTTGATATATAAATATGTTTTAGAAATTTTTCAAAATATATTATCATTGAAGAAAGAAATTTGCATTTGACATACAGTTTCTTCTCAAATTACATGTTGCAACTAATAATATTCCTAAAGAAACATATTACATTTACTCACTGACATTTATTTTTCCAGTAAATCACATTTAGTTTTTAAATATACAAAGGCATATAGAAAGCGCTATAATGAAAAATTCAAAAATTATAGGAAAAAAAATTGACAATGGGTAAAAAACACCTTTGAAAAAGTGCACGTGCAGTAAAGATCACGAAACAAGAAGCTACAGGGTCAATCCATTCGATTGAATTTAAAATAGAATAGGGATGACTGACAGCACATCCTTAGCGCTCTGAGATACTGCACATCCCCAGTTAAGGAACTTTGTATAAACAATTGTAAATGCATACTTAAAAGCCATTACCATGATAAATTGAAACAATATAATTGAGTCTTGGCTACATTTCTATTAATTGTTGTGTGCTTTGTTGAGGAAACGGTATCTAGGGCTGAAAAATCGGATTCTAAGAATCTTTATTAGGAGTCTGTGGTTGCTGAGGACAGATGCTCTAATTCTAGGGTGGAACCTTCAGGGTCCAAGACATTTGCCTGGAGCATGTTAAATGAATTGAGGATGGAACGGCGGATATTCTTTGATGTTTTGCAGACATACTAAAATATGTCTTCGTCAATTGTCCATTGTAAAAATCAGCAATTTCCCTCCAAAAATAGTCCATCTTTAATCTTATTAGATGGAATTATTATTATCAGCTGAATTAAACTTTCGCTTTTTTGTTATCTACATTTTTCTTAAATTTTCAAGTAAAAGTAAGGTGCACTCTTAATTTTTGAGCCACTGTATATATAATAGCAGCATCCTTAATTTGATAAGAAGGAATTATTCTAATGAAATAAAAAATGATCACATTTTTGTTATCTGCATAATTTCTCAGAATTTTAAACAGTTTTTTGATTTATTTTTATTTTTTTTATCAGTTATTTTTAAATCATGGATTTAAATATCTCTGATTTGTATCTAAGTATAGTGGAATCGATTGCCCCTTAAAGAATTTTTCCACTCCCAGATCATAGTTACATCCATAAGATAATGCGCATAATCCTCTTGTCATTTTTTTAAAAATCTTGTTATTAAAATTATCTTTAGAATTCTATGTAAGAAATTCTCAGCTTTATATCCCCAGTTGCATATAAGTATTTCACAACATAGTATGATGCTGCACAATATTTCTTATATAATATAATGATATAGAATATCATTAAATATGTTTAATATTATAAAATCCCCAACAATATTATAATATGTAAAATATAATACATAACAACGATATTATATATTAAAATGTTGTGTAGTATAGATCGATGTTTTATATCTTGAAGCATGTTTTATGTGACGTACTGTAGAATACAATAAAGGGCCGGGATAGCCTGGTTAGTAGGACGTTGTATTCACATCCCTTAGGTTGCGAGTTCGGACCCCACTAGCCGAAGACTATCTTGGTGGCTGGCGCAGGTATAAATTTGTGGTGGTCACAAAGTCCTCCATGTCGAGAGTGATCCCCTCATAATGCCATCTATATAATCATTGTGGGATCAAGGGTGATCATTCTCTGATTCAGGTCTAAATTACCATCTGTAGATGAAATGCATGATATCCGCACCGTAAAAACGGTTGTAACGTATGTGTAACTAAGTCATACTCTTGGCCCTAGATGGCGCTTCTGAAAAACAAGAGATGCCTCCTTGGCTTAAAATTACTCACATCTAATGTCAGTGGGCTTGTCTATGACAAGTGCTATTAGAAACAACAACAGAATACAATAAAAATATTTATAGTATTGATCAATATATAAAAATATCATTAAGAGTATTTTAATATTTTTGCTGCAAAAATATCCTCTAACTTTTCTTTTTCTGAAACATGTTTTCTTTTTGTGTGTTTTTGTGTGTGTGAGTGTTTCATTATAATTTTTTTTCTACAAAAAAATAAACTCATTATAATTTGGAAATTTCAGAAGAAATTTCAGATGGAATTATTTTACTTTTATAAAAAAAAATACAAATGACGCAATAAGGAAGTGAGCATTAAAAAACGATTCAATTTCTAAGACTTAATTAAAGGATCAAAATTCAAAACTTTTATGAAAATGAATTTTTAATTTTCTCTTAGTTGAGGTTTTCCAGTTTTTAAGAGTAAGTCTCCGGTAAAGGAAAAGTCAAAATGCATGGATCACAGTGGACAGATACTCAGAATAAAAATCATTTGCTGTTACCAATTTCCATTTCTTTTAATATATATTTTCCTAAAAGGCAACTGTTCCCCCATTACTAACTTATTACTATATCTTTTTTTCAAGATATCTTAGCAGTTAATAACACCAAATCCTATGGATTCAACCATTGGCCCAACCTTCCATTGGTTGTCTTTTAAAAAATAAGTGACTGTCGGGTTGGATAAATTCCCCAAGGAATTTAGCATGTTTTTTATTCTGTCAATTGACCTGAAATTCCGAAAAAAGAATAAGAAAATATATTATTAGGTTTTAGAGATAATACCCTTCTTTGTCAAATATTTCTTTATTCCTTCTGTGACGTAAAGCATTCGATAATTAAAGTTGTCACAGCTGGAAAGAATTTGGAGGCCGATGAATGGAATATGAGTGAAAGGATTAGCTAAAACATTTATAGATAATTTTGACATAGATTTACAAAATGAATGGAATTATCCTCCTTTATCTATTTTTCATAAATTTCTTCAGTTGAATTATTTTTACTTTCTTGTGTACTCTGTATAGACGAAGTATAGTAATCGTCAAAAAAATTTATATTCGAGATTTTAATGAATCTCCATGTAAAAATTTGATTCAAGTACTCGGTTTTATTAGCAAATTCCATGACTCTTTGAGCAGTTGTTTTAACATTCGAAATTATTGTGCAATTTTATACGAAAGCTTTTAGGATAATCATATACTTCCTGAATATAGCACTTTCTGTGTTTTTCAGCATCTTTCAGTGAAAGGAGCTAAATCGGTACCTAATCATTATGACTTTCTAATTCAAAACTTTGATTGAGATATCCAATTATATTAACAAAACTAAGAGTTTGAGTAATTGCTTTCACCATTAATTATGCACATATATATAAAAAAGCCATCAGGATAATTAATTAAATTTGGAAGTAAATGTAGCTCTTTAGTACAGCTTTACTTTTGAACCAAATGCATCCACTTTCCTTTTATGCGACACCAACTGGCGTCTGTAGTTGTTTATTTAACCACAAAAGAGTCCCTCGTGGGGGGGGGGGCACCTCGAAATGAGAATGAGATGCTTCCGGCATGGTGGTTGGATCTCGCCACCCTGGAGGGTACACAAATAGGTGGAGGATCTGACTTCTCCCATCGATGATGGCACGTACTTCCTTCGGGGAGGGTTGTACCGTGGACGGTGATGGCCCTTAGGACTCAACCACAGTTCCTGAATTCGAAGCAATAGGCACAAGACTGTCAATTAGGCTTGAATGAAAAAAATCATTTTTTTAAAAAAATTTAAAAGTGAGGAAAAGTGGAATTTCAATGTAGGTAAAAAGTATTATAAATATGAAAAATATTGGAGTACGATTTGAGGTGCCGCAAGGACGTTAATGTTCATAAAACTAAAATTTTTGCTACGTTTTAAAGTTTTCTTCAAGAAATAATCAACTTTTGATTTTTGATTCGTAATAGCGTCGAAAAGTGGACTTTTGATCTAGATAAGATAAATTAATAAAGAATTAAAGGAATGATATAATAAAAAGAAAATTAAAATGTATAGGTCCAAATGCAATGATTACACAATATATATATATTTTTAATATTCTTCAGTCAAGACATTATAATGATGCTCCAAGCGAAATTTCTAAAACAAATCATCCAAAAGAAGAATCTTTCTTTTTATTTTTAAATAATTTCAGCAAATATTTTGCTATTGGCCACATCGTATTTTCAGAAGTTTAGGAGCCACGGTACGGTAAACAAATAACCACTACAAAATGGTATATAATTTAGATAAATGATTATTATAATGTTTTAAGGAATTATTCACTGTTTTCTGAAGAGGACAGATGACTCAACTAAAAACTCTTGGAAATTATTCAGTTAGAGTTATGAAGTGTTTTATGTATATGCATTAAAATATAAATACGTCAATTTTTTTTTAAAAAATCAATTTAAAATGAAGTAAATTATTTTTTAAAAAAATTAAAGATATACAATTTTTAATTTTTATATTAATTTGTAATTTTTACTATTTTTGTAATTTTAATTAAATGCTACTTTTTTAGAAATAATTTTATGCCCGATTAGTGAATTTTCAAAGGAATTATATGTTTTTCTGAGCTAAAATTGACTTTTAACTAGCTAAAAAACTGAAAACATAAAATGCATAATCAGATTTCGCCAGCTCAGATTTCGTCCTCATCATCTGACCGCGATTCAAAATGATGAGGTCTGTCCCAAAATAGCCCTAGTGTTAATATAACTAAACTAAAACTGTTCCCTTAATAATATATTCTATCAAATTCGTTTTGT
>JAPMOR010080683.1:9637-29169 GCA_026543865.1 Argiope aurantia | reverse complement strand
AACTGTTCCCTTAATAATATATTCTATCAAATTCGTTTTGTTATGAAATTAATTAATATTCCAAAACTTATTATTTAGATATTTATATATAATCCGATCTCTTAACCTGTAATTTTATGGATGTGAATTTAAGAGCGATCTAAATTTAGAAGCATAGAATATCAATTTACTCCCACCCGTCCAAAGTTCTCTTTTTCGATATCTTGATTTTACTGTTTTTAAAATGTAACCGAATTTTCCTTTCCACTGTATTGAGCTTTCTTTGCCAAAGAGTTTCTTTACAGGATATATCGCATTTGTAGAGGTTAAATCGTTAAGCACCTGGATGAAAGATGGTCGCTGCGAGAAGGGATGACAAATTGGATAACTGGTTCTCCGGATGTTTATAGAGGACGACGCTTTAATAATTCACTTCTCCTCATAATTATCCTCCTCAATTAACAAACATCTCTAAGGTCTTAATGGTCTATCCGGACTATTCGTCCATGTTGATGGCTTCCCTAGTTGAACTTTCTTGGAGCAGACCGTTATCTTTGCGTGCGATTTTATCTATCACTCACATTTCGTCAGTCCTTGGGGTTGATCATTATTCATTAGCTTCTAGTGAGAATTCACCATTGCTCTATCATGTCAGAATGTCGATTATTTAAAAGTCTATTTTAACTCCGTGTAGACGGGTATTGTTGTTAGAAGGATGGTAATTTGTTACGCTGTTGATATCTGCATCCAAAATTGAAGTTTATCCCCTACTAGAAAAATTGATTCTTCTGGAGGATGAGGCAGATAGATTAATTATTGTTGATGTTCCAGATAATTTGTATTAGGCTATCATGATAAGCCAATAAGAAGGCTTCATTTTTACTCTCTCGTATATGTAGAATGAAAGTATAGTAATCATCCAAAAATTCGAACTAGAGCTTTTGAAGAATCTCCACGTTTTACACTTCCCTGAGTTCGTAAATCACTATGTCGGTTTGTCTATGTGTGACAAAGATAACTCAAAAACAATGTGCGCTAGACGGTTGAAATTCGGTATACCATCTTTACACCAAATTCGTTGATTTCTGTCAAAATTTGAATAAAAACCTCTTCACCGTTTGAATCACGATAATTACAAGTCACGATAATTACAAAACGAAGAGCGGTAGATACTATTCAGTATACTGATTTAACATCAATAGTGTAGACACCTGTCAAAGTTTGATTCGAATCCGACAACGAGTTGATTGTCATTCGGTCTGTATTTTAATAAAAATGATAACTCAAAAGTGCAATGACTAAAATACATTAAATTTTAGAATGTGACTTTGTGACTACGAGTGCAGTTTTTTATCAAAATTTTATTTCGATTGCTAGAGAAAGAGTGTCTAACATACAAATTTTGTTTCTACGTACTATTAATGCATGTCAGGAATTATCATCAGATAACGAGCCGAAGGATGGTGCGTTAAATTCAATAAAAAAATCATACCAAAAGTATTTTCTAACTATGGTACACTAATGTTATACAAGGCATTCTGTAGCATTACAATTATGTGGCATAGATAATATATGAGAGAGTTTTTGGTAGCTACTCCTCCGGTTTAGGTATGTGACTGCCTTCGGGATAATTTTTTGAGAAACATTCGATAATAGTTTTATTTTTAAATATTTGTCTAATATAGACTAAAAACAAAAGCTTCTACGAAATAGAATTCTACCAATTAAGTGGCAAACATTTTAGACTTGAAAACAGGACTTTTCAGTTTAAAAAAATGTTATAACGTAAAAATATTCTGGTTTAAATGTGTATCAAAGGATTTGCTAAATATGTTTCAAATAGTTTAAAAAATGTATTGTCTAGTTCTTGAACAAAAAAAAAAAGCTATATTTCAAACCATTCTTAAAATAAAGGGTTTCTACTGATAAAGAACACAAAATTTCAATTTTTTTCATTTTGTAAAGACTAAATAACTCCAAATTATTTTTAAGTGAAGATATTACTTATATTCTTGTTGAGGAACTGTAGAACATATTGAGAAATTTATTATATCAAATATGAACAAAAAATATGCAATTTATGATGTTTTTAGTAAAAAAATTGTTTCAAAAATTAGAATTTGAAAAAATAACATTTGAAGATATAAAATAGCGTTAAAATGTATGTAAAAGCAAATATAAAAAGTGGTCTAATTCCCCAAAAATGGACTTAGAAACAAAATTATAATGGTTTCATAAAAAAAAATGTGTTCGAACGTTAAAAAATGGATTTTTTAATATAATTACTTAATATCCTACCGAAATTTTTGAAAACAATACTTAAGAGTGTGAAATGGATTTCTGATAGAATTTTCCAAATGACGATGGTGACAATTTTTTCGGAGACGAAATAATAATTGAAAATGTAAGATTGAAATAGGATAAAAAAATATTTTCTTATGCTGTTTTTCAAGTTATATGTAATTAATATTTAAGATTTTCTTTTGAACAATGAAGGGTTGGAATCAATCAAGACGAATTCCTAGACAGAAACATAATTCTATACATGTATATATTTATAGACTGCTCCCAAAATCAAAGTTTTTTTTAGCTGTCCACAAACAAAAATATGTAAAGTTATATAAGACTAAGTTAGATGACATTACAATGTTTTAAAACGCATTACTAGGGAGAATATTATAGAATTAGATGGACTGTCTTTGCACAAGCTAAATTGTTATGATCCCGAATGAATAAATAATCACCGCCAAATGGCTTGGATTAATAACATTGATTAATAACTCCCATCTCAAGATATTCATTGTTTTGTGACGCGTTTATAATATTAATCGTTTCATTAAATAATAGATTGTAAAGCCACGAGGGCTTGGTGTTATGGCCTCGGTTTCAGAACCAGAGGCCTTCAGACTCGAGACCGGATTTAACCAAAGAACCGTCTTGTAAGAGGGCCTATTGTTAAATGCGTCGCGGCGCAAATGTTCTCCTGCTGGTGTGGTCTGGAAGCTTGCGGAAAGGGTTGCCAGCTCAGGTGTCCTCCTCCTCATCCGATCGCGGTTCAAAATTACGAGGTCCGTCCCAAAATTGCCCCATTGTTACTTTAGAACGGGACGTTAATATAACTAAACTAAACCGGAATGAATAAATAGTCACTGCGGTTGGAGTACATATGACCTTTGACAAGGGCAAAAGTATCACTTTCATTTGATACGTAGTCCTGAGGGGGCATTAGTTTTACAGAGAAATTAATTAAACCGTAAGTGAAATTGGATCACGAAATAAGAGAATATTTTAGAATGAAGTTACTATGAGCTAAATTAAGATAAAATCTTGGAAATTAATTGAAATTAGAATTAAAATATCATTATATATATATGCTATAAATTTATTCCGTGCATCTCGGAAAAGGCTATAATGATTTGGATAAAATTTTATATTTAGACAAGGTTTTGCTTTTTAAGTTCATCTATATGGGTGCCTTTCCTAAAAAAATACGATTTTACATTTAAAAAAGTGTTTTTAATAACTAACTATTGGAATAAATATATTCAACTCTCAATTCGAAGTGTGGGAAGTGCAATATAGCGATGAGAATAATGTGAATGACGTGTGTGTTGAGGTGTCTTAACGCTGCACTTTTTCCTTTAATTTTTTTTACATATGCATTTATATTCAATGTGTTTGCCTTTTAGGTTTATCGCTGTAAGTGTCTTTCCTGAAAAATCGACAGTTTGCACAGAATAATATTTTTTATAATTAATTATTAAAGCCTTTTTCTATATGCTTTCATGTCGACCATGTCAAATAACGCCATCTTGGACCCAGTTACGCCAGGGTTAAACGGAATCTAAGTTTAAAAGTACAAGCAATGATAAATAAATTGTAAAATGAATACTGTAATATAGTAGATTGTTTCGAAATATATGTTAAACTAAGTGTACTTACGATTTATATTTTATTTAAATGACGAGTTCATATGTTGGTAATATTCAAAATTATTCATATGTAATCAGTGCGTGATTCGTATCTAAATATTTTCCTCGAAATAACATGATTCTACGGGAAAAAAGAAAGAAAAAAAACTTGCCGAGCAAAGCTTGGCTTCCCAGATATTTTATTCTTAACGAGGTATGTAAATTCTAACTAGGAATAATCTTGGTATACTTTAAGAGGTAGTCTAAAAGAATTATCTAAGGGAGTTGTGCTTGACTCCTAGTTCATTTAAATTCTAAGTATATAATCAATTCCTCTTGCCAAGAAAATAATTCACTGAATCCGTTTTATATTTATTATATATAGCGATAGTTAATGAAAAACAAAAGAATAATATTTGATAAGGAAGAAAATGACTCTTTTCTATGCAAGACATGACCTGATATTATATTTCTGATGACCCACGTCTTCTTTCTGCTTGAAACGCAATATAGCTCGATATAAATTTCACAGCACACGCACGAATTGCTGATGTTATTTATTTCATAATCCATCGAAAAAGCTCTATCTCGTGGTTTGAATTCTTTTAGACCATCATCATTCCTTCATTCATTGCGGTTGTCCAGAGGATTAATACTTATCTTTATTGTATCGAGCAGATTGGCTCCAGGGGATAATGTTATCTCTTTAAGGGAGATTAATGTTGTTCATCCAAGGTAAGATGATATCGGGGGTAAGCCTTTACCTCCAGATGGTTCGATCTGGTCGTTATTGTGTGTCGCTTCTGCAAAAAGTTTTTTTTTCCTTTCCGATCTGGTAAAGGTACATTATAGGCCATTTATATCAAGGTTTTAAACTGACAATCAAATGATAATCAATATTATAAAGGAACATGTGCCAGATGTAAAAGATTTTTTTCAGTGATTTAGGATGGAGTGTTTTACGATTAGTACGGTAAAACAGTTATTTATTTAGTGGTTAAGCTTCTGCTATCTGATTTTATAAATGTAGTTCATTGAGAGCATTTGTTTGGCATTTGGAAACATGTTAGCTTCCTTGAATTAAAAAAAAAGGGAAATATAATAGAAGTACTTAGGGTCAGATTATTATGTAGGTAAAAATATGGTGTCTCAAAATCTTCGAGTTTTATTTATTTATTTTTGTATTTTGAAAGTAGTTTGATTTTGAAATTTCATTTGTTTATAAGAGCTGTGCAGCCGAATGAACTCAAATTAAAAGCAATCATTTTTAAGTTAATTTTCGGACATTATTTTATTGTAGAAACATCTTTCAACCTTATATTTTATATTCTCAAGAATGTGGACCAGTATTATATTAAAAAATATTGAATAATGTTATTAAATATATTAAAACTTTTATTCTTTTATTCGAATTTACTTTTAAAATTTAACAATGCATGTTTTGTACTTGATATTTGTACCAATTTGTTTGAAAAAGATTTGCATTTAAGCGCTTTACTAATTTTAATATTTTACCATTTTATAAGCTGGACAGAATTTGCCATAAAAAATTGCTTACTTAATATAACATTAAAATCGATAAAAAAAATTTATCTGACTCGGAAAATTTGTACATAAAGAATGCACTCCAAGATTGAAATGCTTAGGATTCTAGAAAGCTTAAACCTGCCGAAGGAATGATCCAAAATTTATAATCTGTGAAGTCTGGATGCATGAAACATAAAAAAAATTGTAATGGAATAATGTAGACAATAACTATTCCTTATTTTCATCACAATTCCAACAGTTTTACAGTTAACTTAACAACTCCTTACAATTCCTACATTAACATTAACAATTCCTACATTTTTACATAATCTACATTTTTAAATCTTTCAATTTTAAGATTTCTCTGCAGACATATTAATACAATAAAAATCATATTTATTGTCCAAATGCCTTCAGTAAAATTACAACACGAATGTATTTGTGACAACATCATGGTAAGATAGTTGAAAAGATTGTAATTTCAGCAATTTATTATACTCGCAATTATTGGGATATTCTATTTATGTGTTTATTATACAGTATGAAAGTTGCTTTGCCTTTGGAATCAGTGATATGACTCCTATTTAAATATGAAAGAGCCCAAAATTATTTTACAAAGACTATATACATCACCTGCGAATTTGGAAACTCAAATTCTAACTAAATCAAATGATTGGTTGGTTGGTTTGATTGGTTTGAGGTTTCAGGGCGCAGGAAGCAATATAAAGGTTATATTGCGCCAAACAAGTTTATTTCTAATTAAAAGTTTAATAAAAAATAGTTTCCATAAAAGTGATACAAAAATAACCATTGGTGAAACGATGATAAATTACAATGTCATAACGAAGCCATAATAGTGAGTTGAAATTAAAGAATAAAAACCTATAAATTTTAAAAAGACAAAAAGGTTCTTTTGTGGATCTCTGCCAAGAAACAATGACAAAGTCACTGATGTTGTTTTGAAGTAAAACAAGCGCTGAACATAAAAATATGGTCATTCGATACGGATATGATAAACTGTTATTGTCACTATGTGGACATATCGGTAGTTGATCATTTAATAACAGATGTCTATGTGTGAATCTATTGTGAACTGATTCTCAGACGAGTGAAAACTGGATCATGTTTTCAATAATTTAAAGAAGGCCAGTTTTCCATGGTAGACTTGCAAGTATGAAGTTTGTTTAGAGTTTCCGAATCGCATCGAGTTTGCCAGTTGATGTAAAAACAACTGTTTACTTGTTTCTTCAAATCGCATGCATGTATGGGTATTACTAAAAATCGAGTTGTAGATTTGGTCCCCTTAGCAGCCTGCTCATTAACACATATTCCCACATGTAATGGTATCCAGCAGAATAAAACATTTAAAGCGTCAAGAGATAGTCTTATAAAATAAGTCTAAAATCTTTAAAATACTTGGATAAGTGTGATTTTGAAGTGATTTTAAAGACTGTAAAACACTTAAATAATCAATGTAAGTAATATAGCTTCCACTATTTCTATTTAAAATTTCTAATGAAGTATGAAAAATTGCAGTGGTTTTCAACAATAGAAATGGAACAACATGAAGTAACTTGAAAAATTGAAATGTTATCTGGAAAATCCGCAGCAAATAAGGCGTGGGTAAATGTCTTAGATCCGTCAGTGAAATTATCAACCGAAAACGGTTATTGGTCATCTTGTTATGCATATTTTGTTTTCTGGGTATAGAGAAACGAAATGAAACTAAGCAGATATATAATATAGTCTTCTCGGTAATTTTCATAAACTGAAATAATTTTAACTTATGTTGTTTGAAAACATTTCTTTACCCTTCTTTGCATGATGATGGAAATTTCCATCGCAACATTTAGTGAACTAAAAATTATACTCAAAACCAGTATACTGTAACTGGTTGTTGCTGGCAACTTTTTTCAAGACTATTGTTTAATAAGGAACAAAGATAGATTTAGGTTTCCACTGGGATAAAAGCTAAAAGAAATTCTCATCTTAACATAAGATTTTGTTCATGAAATGAATAAAAAAAAGCATTTATAATTGGGAGTGGAAAAATATTTAAAGCTGCATACTCTTAGTTATTCTGAATTCAAGAAAATTTGAAGCAAAACGTATTTGCATTATGCTACACTAATATGCATTGAAAAAGGATTCTAATTAAATTCATATTACCGAATAAAATCGCCAGTGTTGAGAAAATTATATAAAAATTGTAATTATTTTAAAGAATTGGAGACACTATAGATAAACACTGATAGGATAAACAAAATTTACATTAACTATTGGTATTTCTGATTTTAAGTTTCTATTAATAAATAATCACTTAGAATAAAAAATTTCATCTTAACTCCAATCAGCTATTAAGAAAAAGCAAATCATATGAATCCGTATAGTGCCACGATATTTTATTCTTTCACTAGTGTTCTGGAAAATGCGACAGACAGCTTTAATAACTACCAAAAGTAATTTAACCTGTATTTAGAAAATCTTTGTATGTGTTTATATGTGTGTTTGTGTTGGCTTTCTACAGAGGAGTTCGTTTAACTTAGAGTAGAAAAAGTTGGTAAATGCATTTTTTTGAACATGGTAATATGAACGTTGTAGATATTTTTTGAAATTTTAATTAAAAGTTTAAAGAAAGAAATATTAAGCGAAATTTTATCATTTTCCAATGATTACATCAGAAAATATTATTACATAAAATTGTATTTTTCTTGATCTTAAATTTAAAAAAAATATCTTCAATGATAGTATTTTTTAAAAGTACATATTAAATTATTATTTTTAATGAAGTAAAAAAAATTAAGCTCATTTTCCATCAATTTATTTCGCACAAAATAAATACGGAAACTTAATTTGCAAAAAGATGTTACAGGTGCATGGGGAAAATTACTTTTTATCAATGTGATGCCATTACATTGGGAGAAGCTCAATTTAAAACATTGAGTTACCTATTAAATGCAAATTAAATGTAGAAAAATACAATTTTCATCACGTGTTTGTATGAAATAAAAAGAAATATAAAAGATCAAATTTTCTAGAAATATGAATGTAAGAAAATGTTCTTTTGTGTCTTTTAAATATATTTGTATTTTTAAATAAATAATTTCAGCTAAGGCAAATATTGATTAATTTTTACAGAATATCCTCACTCATGAGGGCCAAATAGCGATATATTTATTAATAAGCATATATATCGAATAAGAAAATGCTCTAAATGCAGTAAATAGTAACATTTTATGTAGTTTAAGTTAATAAATGTTCTGACGGATTACGAATTTAAAATTTTATTATGGCTACTTGACATGTGTGCCATACTTAATAAAATATTATTTTGACACTAATATTTAAAGTGAAAGTTTGCCTCTTTTGCAGCAAAAACTGATTGTTATGAAAATTCGCATATCACTTTTCTATCAAATATTCTTTTCTATAGAATTCTTCATTGATTTTCATCAATAAAAACATGAAACATCTCTCTATGTTTCCCCAAAGCTGATTGGTCTAAAATAATAAATTGTTAATTCTCCTAAAACAATGATATTGATGGCTTGATCTCAGAAGATTTAAATGTTAGATTGCCAAGACTTTTTTACTGATTATGATTTACAGGATCATAGGATTGTATAAAATTTGGACTTTATATATTTTTTTCAGAAGTACATTTAATGCCTGAAATAAAGCATTACTTATGTCATTTAAAACTTTAGAAAATTAAAACTGCAAATATAATTTTAACATCCTTTAGAGAAACTTATATTGAATGTATTTTTTTATAATTTATGCAATATCTGAAAGAATTATTCTGTAGTTCAGTTTAGTTACATGAACATCCTATTTTAAAACAACACTAAGGCAATCGGTTGATAAAAAAGTGTCTAAAACACAAATTAGATTTTTGCATACTATTATCAGTGAGCCAGAGATTAATCACCAATAACTCGCCAAGGATGAAATGATAAATTCAGTCAAAATGCTAAATTCCTGCCAAAAGTTAATATTTTGTAATTTTTGTACGCCAATGCCACGTGAGGCCTTCTGAATGATGACACCTTTATGGGAAGGTTTGCGAGAAAAGTTGAGGAGACCACTTTTGCTGGTTTTTATATTTATATTTAATACTTAATCGAATCATTGAAACCTCATTGATATTCCCTTCAAACCTTCAATGTAATCCCTCGATCTTTAAAACTTTTCAACTTCCACACAGTCGGTAATTACGCTCATCCTTTTAAAGAATCAATTACCCTAATAAATAATAATCTTTCACTGCAACAAAGGCCAATACTTGCATAATAAATCCTCCACCCTTCTCTCTAAGGTGTGCATCGACACCCCTAGTTAAAATAGATTTTTAAATAAACGAATTTCGAAATGTTAGAGCAGTACATAATACGCTAATGAATAACGAACTCCTTACACACTCGAGTCGATAAAACAAGGGTGCACGGCTAGAGTATTCGTCTGGGGATTGGTCTGTCCCAGGAACTTTCTACTGACGGAACTACAGATGGGGACGAATGCTCTGAAGAGACCATTAGGACTCTAGAGAGGTTCTTTAATTGAGTTGAGTTAACTATGAAGGAAGGGGAATTGTTAAATAGGTGATCCTTTTCAAACATCCTGGTCACCATTTATCGAATTTGGACATCCGTCATGTTTAGGACATCATCTCATCCGAATCTCCAATGATTCATTGCAAGTGGAAACTCGTTATGTTTACTGATGGATACAATTGTTTAACACTAGATTTACCAAGGGATCATTTTGACCTCTCTGAGAAAACTTTTCGTTCAATTTCTTTGTGAAAACTATTGTCGCATTTTATGAGAATATTTTAATCAATTTTTACTTACTTTTAAAGACACATAATCACAAATCTTATCTTTTTTAGTTTCGGAGGAATGTATATAGTATACCTACTTTTACCTAAGGCGTCATTTTGATCATTCGAATAAATAATGTTGAGAATACATACATTTACATTTAAATATGTAACGGCATGATAGGGACGAACATAGATATATGTATAAGTATAGAAATAAGTACGTGTTAGTAAAATGCGTGTACATAAGAAGCAAGAAGCCGGAAGTCAATTAAATAGAAGATATTATTGTAAGAAGACGTGTGAGTCAATGTTTTGGTAGAAGATAATATTAGAAGAATAGATGGTCTTGAAAACATAATTAGAAAATAAACTCTTTTTTTAGTAAATAAAAACAAAGGAGCTGCGTTTTCATCAACCATTTTTCAATAAATATATTGAAAATATAAAAGTTTTTTCTACTTTAACTTCATAATAGATAGGTCAATATATATTTTTTCTAATTAAATGCCTAAAAGGGTCATTTTGCAACCTTTGATAGAAATAGGTATGTGTCAACTCATGGTAAACCTAGGGCTAAGATCTGAAAATGACTAAATGGTAGACAGAAATTATTTGCGAGATTTCACATAGAAATCATTAAATTCCATGACCTGCGAAATGTTTTTTTAAATGGAAGTATATTCATTACATAAATTGTAAACATTGTATGCTTAAATTCGGCTCTAAATTTCTTCATATCCAATGCTGCATCAAACATCCATCAAATCTCAAAATAGTTGATGCTTTAATCTTTAATTTAAAAAAAGTTACATTAAATTTAAATCAAACTAATCTTGAGACTTGGGTATATAATTCAAGAGTTTATTGCAACATTTTATTCAAAGAAATAGCGATAAATTAAAGATGTGAATTGGGAAAAGTCTTGGATATAAGAGAGAAAACTCGTAAATTAACGATTTAAAACATAAGAACTTCGAAGTTGTGTGAGAAATTAGAGATATTGTTTTACATTTATCTAGTCGGAACCGTGATTTCAATAATACCAAAATAATAAAGAAATGTTCTTAAAATAATATTTTAAAATATTGTGTTCTTCATTTTTGTTGTTAAATTCTAACAATTATTAACATTAATGTTATTCTGTAATATCTAAACAAAATAAATACTCATTCAAAGAATTTTTAGGTTTTTCTTGTAACATCCTTCCAACATTTAATATTATAGCATATTTAATAACAACATTTTGAATATTTTTGATAACTACATGATTTCCAAAATGCATTGTGTTTCCAAAATAAATTCCAGTGCGGTTGAAAAAAGACATAAAATAAAAATAACAATGGACTTTTTTTGACTCGTAGCTATTTATGGAGTCATTGACTCCATGTCCCTGAAACTGTGATTGGAAAAATTTATAACGCACCAGATAATTTCTAGGTACTTCTAACTGCAATTCGGTTCCTTTGTTTAAAATAACATTTTCTATGGGCAAGGAATAAAATGGATTCAAGTGTTCAAGAAGCCATGAGTTAACAGTTATTAACATTACATATTAAGTACTTATTAAAAAGTTGTTTAGGTTTTACTTTTAACATCTTTCCAACATTTAATACTATAACATTTAAAATTTTTAATAATGATATTTTTGGAAATTGCATGATTTTCAGAATATATTGTGTTTCGAAATTAATTTCCAATGCTGTTTGCATAAAATGAAAAAGAGGAGAAAATTACAATGGAGTTTTGTTTTTTTTTACTCCATGTCTCTGGCCGTGTAAGGAAATTCTTGTCTCACAATTGCAGGTTTGAAAAAAGACAATTTTTAGTCCTAGTTCATTAAAATCTGCTGTCATTATTAAATGATTTCTGTTATTAAGACTAATAAATTGTTGACGGTCGAAGCTGTTTAATTCTGGTCTCGAGAAAAAAGGTTTACAACTCGATTGATTTTGAGATGGCCAAAAACAATCGCTCTTCTAAATGTTGGTGATTGCGAAATATGTCAAATGGGTTCCTGATGATTTTCTGTCGGATTGATACCACGTGACTTAAAAAAATAATGTTCTCACTTCATAATTAGAAATTTGCGATAGCAGATTTCTAATTTTTATTCAGTAAATTTTTTTTTGAAAAACTTAGATCCAAATATTATCTATGAATCATAAATTTCTGTTAAAAATTAAATCTAAACAAATAATTAAAATATTTCCACATGTGCCTTTGCTATAGGTAAAAAAAAACCCTAATAATTACGTTCATTTATGAATCATTAAAACATTCATTTCAATGATTCGTTCATTTATGACTCATTAAAACATTCATTTCAATGATTCGTTCAATTATGAATCATTAAAACATTCATTTCAATGATTCGTTCATTTATGAATCATTATTCCACGCAAACTCAGGTTAATTTATCCATCATTCTAAGCACATTTCATTTCACAAGTGAATCTTTGCTTACCCTAGTTTACTGTAAAATTGAAGAGGATACCTACTTTATTTTAAAACTTTAGGAGGATTTTATTGACTCATCCTATTATTTAGGGAATGTTCTTCAAAAACTGAAATTACTTCGTAAAACTTTTAGTAAAGTCTTCACTAGGTTGGTAAACACAGTAGAAATTGGCTTTTATTGACACTTGACCTTATACGGCTTCTATGAACAAAAGGTATTTTCGAAAATTCTATGAAAACAAAACGTAATATTTAACGGTACGGATATGGATTGGGGAAGATATAAAATGTTTGCATACAAGGAAAACGGATTTCGTTTTATATGCATAAGCTTTATTTTATTGAGGTAAAATGCGCTTGAATGTGTGTGCTTTTATTCTTATAGAAACGAAACATCAAATTTTTAAAAATAATGAAATGGTGTTGTTAGCAATTGGGTTTAATGGGGAAAAATCATACAGTAAATTATAATGCTATTGAAATTTCGAATTAATATTGTTTTATGGTTCATTGTATAACTATATATTACTAATTATAATAATGCCAAAATTCTATCGAATGATTTTGAAGTCTCAATATATTTGATTTTATAAAGTATAGGAATAAGATTTCATCTATTTTGCCGTGCACTAGAGTAAAATCAAATAAGATTTTTTTTCATAAATTTTTTAATCATTTTTTTCTAAAAAATGATTATTTAAAATTTTCCAGTTAGAAAATTGATTTAATTTACAATGTTTTAAAAGAAATTAATTACAGTTTATTGAATTAATAACGTATTATTAATATTAATAATTTTTCTTGCAATAAGGTTATGCCAGTTTAATGATATCTGATAATGTTTTGTTTGAAAATATGAAAAAAAAACTTGTTTAAAATTATATTTATAAGTACTGTATAACTCAAGAGATGCAGTTATTTTCAAAAGTAAAACTGCAAAGTGTTTTTTCTCTTCAAAATGGCATTTGACAGAAGATCAGAATTTTACATGTTGATTATATCGAATATATAAAAATTATAAAAATCTCGTGTCACGGTGTTTGTGTTCGTACTCCTCCGAAACGGCTCGTCCGAATTTTATGAATTTTTTATGTGTATTTGGTAGGTATGAGAATAGGTCGTAAAGTATATTTCATAACACTAGGTAATTAAGATGTCCCTATCCACGTTCAACGTACGCTGATGAGATAAACGCTTGCTTGAAATCATCGCCAATGTGGCGTAATGTTGAAGAAGTTCAGCTAAAAATAAACATGCCCGTCCAAATACTACAAGATCCATCTGCTGACACATTCTGGGGTCAATTGTTAAATATCGGCGATGGAAAAGTTGCTGTCTATGAAAATACTGGATGCATAAAATTGGCCACAAATTTCCGAACAATCGTTGATTCGCAAAATGCTCTCATTGACCGCATATTTTCCGATGTACGTACACAATACATAGATCATACGTCGCTGGCAAAAAGAGCCATTTTGACAGTAAAAAATATGGACGTGGACGATTTAAACTTTAAGATACAGCAATCGTTGCTTGGCGACTTGGTATCATACAAATCGATCGATACAGTTTGCGATGCTAACGATGCTGTCAATTATCCAACAGAGTTTTTGAACTCACTGGATTTGCCAGGCATGTCACCATACCTTCTACGACTGAAATCTGGATCTCCGGTTATTTTACTTCGGAATTTGAACCCACCGCGGCTGTATAATGGCACGCGATTGGTCATTAAAAAATTGATGAAAAATATTATCGAAGCCACCATTTTTAATGGCAAATTCCGAGCCGAAAATGTTTTGCTCCCACGATTTCCAATGATTCTCACAGACGTGTCAATTGAATTCAAACGCGTTCAATTTCCTTTAGATAGGCCTTCGTAATGACAATCAATAGGACACAAAGCCACACGATGTCTGTTTGCAGCTTAGATTTGGGCACACCATGTTTTTCACCCTGACAATTATACTTAGCATGTTCTCGCGTGAGCAAACCATCGAGCTTATTTGTGTTGGCTAAAAACGGACTGACAAAAATATCGTACACTCAATTGCTCTTCGAAATGAATATTGATTTTCTTTATTTCATTTTTATACTTTAGGATAAAAAATTTATTACTTTTTCATTTTACGTTTAACGTTTAAGAGATCAAACAATGTATATGTTCATTACGTTAATGAAATACATTTAATTGAGAAAATGAGTGGTTGGTGTTTTTCTGTTTTTATAAGCGATCATCGTCTACAGTGCTCCATTCCTCTTTCTGTCATAGATCCCATCCCCACACACTTACAATACATTCGTTATTTTTTAACTAACAACCAAAATATTCCCTAGAAATAATTTATAACAGAACAACGTTTGCTGGGTCAACTAGTATATATACTTATAATAAAGCTCAATTTGTTTGTGTGTGTGTGTGTGTGTTGGCGCTGTACAGACCAGACCATTTGACCTACTGCTACCAAATTTGGTACGTGTATACTTTGGAAGCCGGAAATGTTGAACTCGGAGCTATGTTTTGAATTTTTAATTAGAATTTTAATTATTTAACAAGTTAGCGAAATTTTGGAATTTTTCAGCTATAAGTTCCGAAAATATTACAGCAAAAATATGATTTTTACATGGAATGAAAGTTAAAAAAATTATCTTTTCAGTGATACTGATTTTGTAACCTATATATTAGATTTATATTTTTAATGAATTTTTTAACAAAATAATTTAACCATATTTTTAACAATATATATCGTGCAAAATAAAAATAAAATTTAAGCTGCTCGTGCATGTTTCGCGTAAATGGGAAAAAAGTTAACTTTGATCAAAGTGTTGCCATCACATTGATAAAAGATTGAATTAAAAAAATACGTTAACTGTTACTGGAAATTAAATCTAGAAAAGTGTAATTTTCAGCGCGTGATTGTATGATATGAATTAAATAAGAAATATAGTATTTTCTAAAATATAAATACAAAATAATTTCTATGATCTTTTGCAATACCTGCATTATTAATTGAATAAATCAGCTTTATTTAAGGGAAACATGGTTTAAATTATATCCTTTTAATTCAGAGCGTAATGACTAATTTGTAAACCTTTAATAATTGAAAAACATGTGATAAAATGGTCTAAATGAGGTAAATAATTATCTTTTATGTAACAGTAAATAAATGCACTAATAAATTATGAATGTTTAGCTTATATCTAGATCCTCTGCTCTTTGAATCCTATTTAACAAAATATTCTTGATACACTAATATTTTAAATAAAAAGAGTTACACCCCAATCAACTAAATCAATCACTAAAACTGACAGATTTATGAAAATTTGAATACCAATATTCAATAAAAATCAGAGATTTTAGATTACTTCACCGCTTGTCTCAAAGTAGATGTACCAATCAGCTTCCACATTTTCTCAAAACTGAATGGTTTAAAATAATGATAATGTTGATTGTTCTAAAATTGTCATATTCAGATCCCAATAATTCAGTCAGATTTGATCGGAAAATATTAAAACGTTCATTTATTTATATAGAAGTTGGAATGTCCACAATATTTCGCAGATATGATTCCTGTGGACTAAAGAATTTTATAAAATTTAGACTTCATAATTATTTTGGAAAACTTACTTATACTTATTGGCAAAAAAAAGTATTAATTTCTTTTAAATCCTTTTGAAAGTACAAATAAATCCTGAATTTTATGCTGGACGAGATAAATTTTATATGAATAATTGTTGAGTGTTACATGAATTATGAAAATTATTATGTTGAGCACACAAGGCATCAATACCGAACGATTCTATTTTTAGTACTCATATTTTAAAAATTGGTCAGTTTCAATAAAAAATGTTTTTTATATTAATTGCAGTTTAATCACTAATTTGAAGTTGAAATTTTATGAAAACTAGCAGAAACTTAGAGAAATACGCAATATAATGAACAGAAAGGCTTACGGTTTCCATAATATTATGAGTGAATTATATGACTATCAAAATTTGAATCTGAAAAACATTTTTTATGGAGAAGCTTTATTAAAAAAGTTGTATAAAATGTTTAATTAAAAATTTCGGCGAGCATTAATACTGGCAGACCGGCTGGTCGCGGAAAAAGGCTAGCATATAATATAACATTCAAATAACTTTTATGAAACAATAGATAAAAATCTTGGATAATCTTATTGTTTGAGAAATAATGTAATGGATTTAAGTTATATATTTCCAATTACCTCTTATTTATGTTCAACATTCTTTTAGTATCTTGTTTGGGTCAATAAAACTGAACATTATTCACTCATAACTAGCAATTTAATTGAATTTTTAATGATAAAGAAATTATAATTTTCTTAATGTATTTAAAATTTTATTTTGAATATTTTGAGGAGATTTTAATTTTTTTTACAAATATTTACAAATTGAATTTGATAGTGGCAACACATTTAATTGTAACTTTGATAACACTGGGGCAAGATCATATTTAGTATTAATTTCATGAATATGCCGTGTTTACATTCGACCAGTAGGCAGTACTTGTATAGAGAGGAACTGATTTATGTTTGCCACAATTTCATAAGATATATTCAGGCATTCCATGTTTGGCTATAACTTGCCATTTTGGTTTCCCTAAATTTTTCTTTTTTATTGCGTATCGGGTAAAAGTGAATTTTAGTGTGCACCCAGCTGCGCCAACAATGCCAAGTCGCCAATAAAGATGGCGGACAAAATAAGCAAATACTTCCGCAGAACAGTTACGGTTACCATTTGCCGCCATATAATTGGGACTTTTTATTGATAAGTATTGTTTTTTTTTCCCCTTCTGCCCGGTGCCTTCTACAGATGCCGAAGGCATCTGTAGAAGGCACCGGGCAGAATTTTTTAACTTAAAAAAAACATCCTACGGCTTCGCTAGCAGCGGGAGCGGGACCCTAGTAGCTTCGCTAGCACATTGACCATAAGGACTGTGTGGTTAACATGAACTGCACATAATCAATTTAAAAGAAAGAATGGAGGATGCTGTACGAACGGATTTCATTCTGCCCGGTGCCTTCTACAGATGCCTTCGGCATCTGTAGAAGGCACCGGGCAGAATTTTTTAACTTAAAAAAACATCCTACGGCTTCGCTAGCAGCGGGAGCGGGACCCTAGTAGCTTCGCTAGCACATTGAACATAAGAACTGTGTGGTTAACATGAACTGAACATAATCAATTTAAAAGAAAGAATGAAGTACGTTACACGAACGGATTTCAGAGAGAATTTTAAAGAATTAATGTACTTACATGATTTAGTCAGCTGTCTCGACAGGATACGACAGAACAACTTATCCAGACATAACAACTTATCGAGGGAACCAACCGTTAGAGCACGAAAAGAATTACGAGAACTGCGAAGAATTCCATTGCAGCTGTCTTTTAAAGTGAGAATGCAGAGGATTTCGTTAATTAAAAATTCAGACGCTTTTTTAATGCGTATACTGACAATTAATAATTGAATAAGAATAAATATTTTCCGTTCGTATTCACATTAAAAAAAAACGAAACAAGAAAATAACTTTTAATTATAAGCTTAAATTTCTTTATTTAGAATTCAGACGATTACTTATGCATAAGATTACTTATGCATAAGAATAAATATTTTCCGTTCGTATTCACATTAAAAAACGAAAGAAGAAAATAACTTTTATTTATATGCTTAATTTTCCTGATTTAATAAACTTTTAATTATAATAAAGAACAAAATTAAAATCTTTAATCGGTATTTTTTTTAATATTTTTAATTTAACATTTTTCATAATATAATAGTTTATGTACAACTCAACCATTGCAAAAAGTAGTAAACAAAACAGCAGTACGGTTGCTATAAGAGAAATATTGGCGACAAACAGTTGGGTGCACACTAATCTTCACTTAGGCCGCGTATCGTATTAAAATGATGGATATTTACATAAAGAAACATGGTAAGTATGTTGAATTTTTTTTTTTTCATTTTAAGTTTGGAAAACTATTGAAAGAAAGGAAAGGAACTATTGAAAAAAGGAAAACTATTGAAAAATTTTTAATGAAACATTGCATCAGAAAGAGTAAAAAGCTAAAACTGCCAGAGTTAATCCATAGTAAGTGATCAATATTTTTTAGCCAAAAACCCGCCAAATTCTACAAACGCATGCGCAGTAAATAAAGGTACAATACAGCGGATTGTAGTTGCTCCGTTGGGATAATTTCTTGCCATTGAACGAACAGCTTATAACTGACTGGCCGGCTTATATCTGACCGAGTGAAAATCCGGCATTACTGAGCAAGTGATCTGTTTTATAATAATTAATTTCTTTGACTTTGTTGCGGGAAGAAACATGTTAATATCATATAAATAACCTCTCTTGTCTAAGCCCGCTGCATATAATTGCAGTGTCAAGGTATGTCCGTTATCATTATATTAAGAAAACTGAAAAGAATACTGTTTCATCAAAATATTATACTTGTAATTACTTAGGTAATTATTCTCGTCCAGTATTTATTATGCAGTTTCTGTGACATGCTCACCCTAGTGGTTTTCTTCTATGTGACTTCTGATTAAATAAGTAATAAGCACGTAAATATTTTACGAAGGATGAACAACGGTTATGAATTCTGGAAGTTTCCGAGGCATACTCACCCTAGTGGTTTTTTTCTATGTGACTTCTGTTTAAATATGTAATGAACACGCAAATATTTTACTAAGGATGAACAACGGTTATGAATTCTGGAAGTTTCCGTGGCATACTCACCCTAGTGGGTTTTTTCTATGTGACTTCTGTTTAAATATGTAATGAACACGTAAATATTTTACGAAGGATGAACAA
>JAPMOR010080646.1:67899-78471 GCA_026543865.1 Argiope aurantia | reverse complement strand
AAAAAGGATGATAATGAATAAATAAATTCTTTTAACTTTTAAATTTTCCTCTACTTTGTTATGAGTTAATAATTATTTAAAAAGACTGGGAGATTGCATTAGACCCAAACAAAAGAATGAAATCATATATATATTTAAAATGGACTCTTTTCTTCTAACATAAGCCCTGGAAACAGATAGTAGTAAGCAAACATATTAAAATATTCATAGAATATCTGCTTTTATAAAAATATTCAGCTGCACCTTTGTGAACATTTGAGCCAGACAGGGACAGTTAAACCCTAAAAAATCGTTTTTGGAATTTCAAAAGAAAAGTGCAAACATTTCCCAAAAGAAGAGAGCGGAGAGTTGCTTAACTCTCGAAAAAGAAGTATGCTTAATCTTGAAAAAAGAACTTTTTCATAGATAAAAACTTTTCATAAAATATTTAAAGTAGCTTTATTTTCAGTAAATCATGAACGGTCCGAAAACATTGAAGAGTTGTTTTTGAATCAAGTTAGTTTACATTTTTGTGCGAAATTCATGGAATTCATAAAAAGTATATGCTAAAAGCCTTTTAATGTCTTTGAATATATAAAACTAAGGAAAATAGTTTATTCTGTAAAAATTAAAAAAAAACAATTCAAGGATGATGTAGAAGTGTAACAAGTAATCTTGTCATCTTCGCAATAATGTTGAAGTAATAAAAGTGATCAAAAGGCTAAACGAAATTATTTAGTGAATTAATTATTTTAAGTATTTTATTCAAGAAGTTATATCAAAAACATAATGTTTATGTTATTCCTTGTAAAGTTTTCCTTTTTGAATAATGAAGATATAAATAGGTTATTGAAAGCTCGTTATAGTTATCCTTCTTAAATAATACATAGGTTGCTGAAAGCTGTTAATTTGCTCCTTAAAAAGTTATCCTTCTTTAATAATACATGTATAAATAATTTGTTTAAAAGCTGTTCATGCATACTCCTTAAAAAGTTGTCCTTGAATAATACATTTATAAATAGGTTATTTATGTTTACTCCTTAAATGGTTATCCATCTAGTATAATACATGTATAAATAGGTTACAGTTATGTTTACTCCTTAAAAAGTTATGCTTCTAGATTAATATATGTATAAATACACTGGTGGACAAAATTAAGAGATGGAAGACATTTTCCCAAATATCTCAAAACATACTGAATATAAATAAATAAAATTTGGTATGGATATAGCTTATACCATGATAATAAAGTATGCAAAACAAAATTGAAAGTGCCATTCACTGGCAAGACCTATTGCCAATAAATCCAATGTTGTCTGAACTTAAGGATAAAAGATGACAATAAAAGTGAGGCTTGTACAGTGTGTTTTGCCTCTAGTATGGTGTATGGTCACCCCTGACAGACAGACAGCATGCACAACATGCTGTTAATAAGGGAGTTAAGTAGAGGTTGTGGAAGATAATCCCATTCTTCCACCAAAGCAATTTTTAACTCTAGAATGGTTCTGGGGGCAGGTGGGCGCATCGCAATAGCTCACCCAAGAGCAACCCAAGCATGTTCAATAGGATTCAGGTCAGGGGATTTGGCTGGCCAATCCATTCGTTGAATGTCCTCGCTTTCCAGATACTCATCAACCATGAGAGTCCTATGTGGTCGCGCATTGTCGTCCATAAAAATGAACTCAGGGCCAACAGCGCCCCTGAAAAGACGCACATAGGGCTCTAGGACCTCCTACCTGTACCTCTGGGCATTCACAGAACCATTGTCAAACACATGGAGCGGTGTGCGGGTATCTTGCATTATCCCTGCCCAAACCATGACTCCTCCACCAGTATAATGGTCCCTTTCGATAATGTTGCTGGGATGGTATCGGGTTCCAGGTTCCCTCCATATCAATAACCGTCCATAATCAGGTTGTAGACTGAATCCAGACTCATCGGTGAAGAGAACACTAGCCCATTGAAGCTGTGTCCAATTCTGATGTTGTCTGCACCATTCTGCACGCGCTCTTTTGTGTGAAGGAGTGAGTGGGATGCAAATAGCGGGCTTCCTGTCATACAACGCTCTTTCATGGAGTCTTCTGGAAACTGTCTTACTCGAAATTGATGTTCCTGTAGCAGCCGTGAGGTCCCTAGACAATTGAGTGGCTGTAGCCGTCCTCTGGCGCTTAACTGAAACGAACAAATACCGGTCTTCATTGGCCATTGTAGCCCTCGGGCGACCTTGTCCTGGTCGTCTGCATACTGTCCCACTAGTTTTAAATTGACTCCACAAATTGGAAATGACACTTGGTGTTATATTCAATTCCCTAGCAACCTGAGCTTGGGACTGGCCTGCCTCAAGTATACCCACAATTCTCCACCTCATACCGTCGTCTAAACGATGATGTTCACTCATTTCACCTAAAGCCCAGCAAGAAACAACACGATTATTCAAAAAATGCACTAAAATCTGCAACTGTGTTGAAGAGTGGAACGAGATGAACAGCTCGATGCGGAATTTTATACCTCCTGCTGGCCTAGCAACGCCCACAAGAATACGTAAACTTATCTCAGGGCCAATAGCGCTACAGTAACCATATATGGCAATCAACTGCCAGGTTTTGTGCGGTATTTTTAGAGAAATGTGCGAAAATGCTTTCCATCTCTTAATTTTGTCGACCAGTGTAGGTTGTTGAAAGCTTTTCATGTTTACTCCTTTAAAAGTTATCCTTCTTGAATAATACAATAACACATGTATAAAAAGATTATGTTTACTCCTTAAAAGTTATCCTTCTTGAATAATACGTGTATAAATAGGTATTTTATGTTTACTCCTTTAAAAGTTATCCATTTTGAATAATACATGTATAAATAGGTTGTTGAAAGCTTTTTATGTTTACTCCTTTAAAGGTTATCCATTTTGAATAATACATATATAAATAGATTGTTTATGTTTACTCCTTAAAAAGTTATCCTTCTTGAATAATACATGTATAAATAGGTTGTTGAAAGTTGTTTATGTTTACTCCTTAAAAAGTTATCTATCTTGAATAATACATGTGTAAATAGGTAGTTGAAAACTTATCAGTAATGGACAAAAAATTTTATACATAAAAGGTAACATATTCATTATTAGGAAAATTAACGTATGTGCGATGAATATAAGCTGGGTCATGGGAAATGAATCTTTATACCTAAAACGAGCAAAAAACAGTTGGAGTGGTCTCCCCAAAACCTTCTCGTATGCTCTCTAATAAAGGGATATCTCTTACATGGAATTGGACTATAATAGTTACGAAATATTAACTGTTGATGTGGATTTAGAATTTTTATCTGAATTTATCATGCGATATTTTAGCAATTAATCCCTAGTTAATAAGCTTAATAGTATCCTTGTGTTTCAGGCACGTCTTTCTTAACAGAATAGAAAAAAAAACTTGACACAAAACTACACTTGTGATTACAAAATCACATATCAGATCTAACATATTCATGTAGTTGCGTTTTTGAGTTAACGTATTTTAATGTTTCTGAAAGTACACGGTCAATATATATATATATATATATATATATATATATATATACGAACAACACCTCGTTGGATTTTATTCAAATCTTCATAGGTCACTACACTATAGTCGTTAAATCTGTGTACAGAATTCCATTAATCTAAATCTCTTCGTTTGGCAGTTATCGTGTTATCTTATATTCGATCAGCCGGACAGACAGACTTCCTCTGAATGGATTTTGCTCAAAATTTGAAAGCAATCTACGAACTTGATGTAAAGGTCATATATCAAATTTCATTCATCTAGATTAAAGCATGCTCACACATCTTTGCCACAGACAGTCAGAAATTTCCCAAAAATATATTTTTCTAACTCAGGGAGATCTTAAATTGGAGATTCTTCAAAATCTCGAGAAAGTGAAAACAAAGCACTGGTAACAAAAGCAAAATTAAGATACATGCAAAGAACAAAACTTGTAGAAATGAGCAAACCAAAACTACCAAATGATTTATAAACAGTAACAGCACTCTCAATTATGCTCGGCATCTAACAGCATATTAACTAACTTGTTGAATAGAATTCCTTAAATTAAATGTTTTTTGAATACCTGGTACATTTTACTTCTCGACAGAGAGCGAAGTTGCATGGAATTCCCCCGAAGAATCTCTAGATCTCATTTCATAACAAAGAAAGAGCCAAAATAGATGAATTTTCCAAATCCTTCTTTTGTCTCTAAAGTTCTCAAGTTTCATGGATTATTGGCTTGGAATCTAGTAAAAGCTCTGTAAAATTCTTTTTCCTGCCATAACACTAATGCGGCGGAAAAACTGTGTTATATATTAGTAATAATATATATTTCAAAACTATTGCATTTTTATTTTTATTTGGTTATGCAAGAATTACTATAAATAAAAAATACTGATTTACGAGCACTGCAGATAACCTTATTGGCTATAAAGCAACAGACACGTGTTGCGCACATATCAAAATATGGATGTAAAACACAATTTAAATAAGAATAGTAAGAACATTCTCTTTCCTGCTATAAGACTGATATGACGGTGAAGCTGTGTTATATTTTAGTAAAAATATATTTTTCAAAATTGTTAAATTTTGAGTTTTATTTGCTTGTGGAGGAATTACTATAAATAAAAAAATACCTATTTCAGAGCACTCTAGATAAGATTCTTGGTCATAAAGCAATAGACATGTTTTACTCGCATGGTAAAATATGGGGTAAAAATAAAATTTAAATAAGAAATGTAGGTAATAAATAAATGAACAACCGAATGTATAAGCACAAATCAATCTTATCCATATATAAAACATTCATACAATAGCGATACATATTAATTACAAATAGTGCTGAAAAATTATAATGGTGTAAAGGATAGAAGCAGAAAGTGACAATTAAATTTTTTTCAAATTATTTAACTCTACAGATTTTAATTTTCTTTTATTTGATATGAATTGTTTTCAAGGAATAATAAGAGATGATGATAAGTAATATTTTTTTTTCAATCCTAATAGGAAACAAATTTAAATAAAGGAAATAAATAATTTAAATTGATAATATCTAAAACAAATATGAATTTTTTCGCATTTAGACTCTGAGCTAAATTTTCTTTCTAATTAAGAAACTGTTTCTAATTTCTGTATGCTCTAAATTAAATTGTGTTTCAAAAATGTTATTTAAAGAACACTAATTTAAATAACTCGCACTTTGAATTATATCTGTAGTTTATTACTAAATCTTTCCAAGAAGTGAAAGGAGCCTGACAAGTTAATAACAAACATTAGAACCTCATGCAAGTTTTGTTAATTCTTAAAAGAGTGAAATTTCTTAATGTACCTCAGGTTTCAATTAATTATAAGCCGACTCCCTTTTAGCTGAACTTTAACGCCGGAAATAACTTTAACAACATTATTTCCTTCAACTGTTTTATTATAACAAACAAAGACATTTTGTTACTTTTAGCTACAGCATTTGGCTTGAATAAAATACGTGCGAAGATAATGGAATAAATTAGCTTTACTTTGTAATCAATCGGCTATAAATAGATCTACTTTTTTATATCCTTTGTATTTTTCCATAATAATATTTCTATTTTGTACTACTATTCAAGCTGATTTTGTTTATTTAATAAATTACATTCTCAGGTACTTAGATTCCCCATTATTTAGAATTTTACTTATTCGTACACTTATATACATGATAATAAAATATATCGCAAAAAACACTGTTTTTGAAACAGTTTACACCTAAGATGTTCTTAAAAACTTAATTATTTTAGCGTGCATTGGCAAAATCTCGAACTTTAAGCAACCTTACAGAATTAAATGAGAAATCAACAAACATAAGCAAGAAATATGTCGATTGTGTAAGAAAATGAATGGTTGTTTTTAAGAATAGAGTTTAGTTTATAAAAAAAATTGCTTTTGAAACATCAATATTTTAAATTTTTATCAATCGCTTTTGACAACCGAAAGGAGCAAAACAGATCGTTTTACAATAAATGAACTCAAAATAAACAATAAATGAACTCATGTTTACGTTTTCAAAACTTTATGGTAAAAAATTGTTTGCTTATATTCACATATTTGGCAATATAATTTAATATTCCATTAGTTTTGTTTTATTTGACAGATATACAATTACTGCTTTTTTCAATAAATAAATGATACTATGTCTGAGAGAAAATTCTTTTTTGTTGTCTGCTTTGGAAAAAAAGTTATCGTTTTTTTTTGTTAGTGTCTACTTTAAATTGCATTTATATATTTCTATTAATAATCTATATTATTTACTAATGGTAACAATATATATTGATGTATCTGACAGATACATCGTGGCTATATATTTTTTTTAAATCATGCGATTAACGAAGTGTTAAAGAGCCAAATCAATGCTTGGCTTCAGATACTTTTCAACTGACAGAAAAGCACCAAATCTTTATAATTTCAGATTCGTAATAAAGCGTATCATACATGATACAAAATACAAAAATTTTTCAATAAATTATATTTCATAAAGTAATATAACAAACCATCACCTTATTCTCCAAAATGTATCATTAGAAGCTTATTACTCAACCTTCTTAAGATGTCTTAAAAACCACCTCATTATTTTCCTGCAACAGCATCACTCTGCATCCAAAAGCTAAAGAATATTGGATCCTATCAGCCATCGTTAAACCATTCTGGCACGATAATGAACACCTTCCTTCCAATTCTTTGTCCACATTATTGATTCGCCTGGTCCTATTTTGAATCATTCTTCATTTTGGATCGCACTTACAAGTATGCCTGTTTTTGTTGATTTACGGAATTTGGAGCGAAGCCAATTGTTAAAAAAAGAGGATACAAACTCGGTATAGGGAGGTAGAAAGAATTCCTTACCTTTCACTTCATATATTATATGAGGAATTAATGTAGGTAGTTATTGATGGATTGGTCAAATTATTTATGATCCAGATCTTGCAGACACTGGTTTATTAATGCTGGTTGTGCATCTTATGACAGCGACAGATTTATGATTTGAAAATAAAAAGTAAATGCAGCATTATGATTTATGGATGTCATATTCAATTAGTGAGAATTTCAATTTCAAAGTGTAAACAGTGAAGGGAATGTTTTGTGATATGTTTAGCTATGGAGTGCTTCGGAATAACAGGATTTTTCAGAACTGGAGAGGTTATCATTAGTTTCTACAATTGGTTTTTGGATTAGAGATTTCAGTGTTTCAAAACTAAAACCAATCCCGTGGCTTAGTGAAAAAAAATTATTTTGTTTTCTCATGTGTGAATGTGCGTTTATTAATATTTTACAGTTTTAATTTTTAACTTAGTATAGAGAAATTTTTAACTTAGTATAGAGAAAATGTATTAATCGTTGGAAAATTCAAACTCCTGATTTTGATGAATCTCCAAAATTTAGATCTTCCTGAGTTCGAAAAACACATTTTTAGGAAATGTCCTTCTGGCTGTCTGATATAAAGATAATTAAAAAATGCCTTGAGATGTACGGTTCAAATTTGCTAGACGGCCTTTGCTTCAAATATGTAAATATTTATCAAATTTTGAGTTCAATCTGTCAGAGGAAGTCTGTCAGTCTGGCTGTTCGATTATAAGTTAACACTATAACTACAAAACGCATAGAGTTATTTAGATAGAATTCAGTGCACAGATTTAACATCTATAATATAGATACCAGACAAAATTTGACTGGAAACCAAAAAAAGTATTTACTGTTTGTCTATCTGTGCTTTCAGAAACATGCAAACCCGATAATTCAAAAACGCGTTGAGAAAACTATATTAAATTTAGTATGTCCTTTTGTGACTACAAGTGCAGTTTTGCGTCAAATCTTTGTTTCAATTCATTGTGAGAAACGTGTCTAAAGGATAAATTTGATTTCCAGATCCTATTTACAACATGCTAGTGTTTAATCGCCAAAAAAAACTCGCCAAGGATGATATGATAAACTCAGAAAAAATGCTGAATTCACGCCAAAAGTTATTTCGTAACTAATGTAAGCCACTGTCTTGAAGGCATTCTACCGTATGACAGATTTATTAGAGAGTATGAGAAAAAATGTTGAGGAAACCCCTCCCGCTTGTCAAGCTACGCACGTAGCTCTTTTTTCATGATAATACAATCAGGATTTTTTTTTAATGGAAGCAGGAAAGAATTTCTTTTTCGAGACTTAGTAAGGAAGTCCAAATGAAATTCTTAAAACTATCAAAGGAATTATCGATAGTACTCGCAGATTGTACCATGGGTAATTAACAAGTTTTTTAAATCAATATCTGGACATATTTTATTATCAGATAATGACTGTGATGTTGCAATAGATATACATTGTTTTATTTAACATTTGAGTTTTTCATGTTTTATAAATTTTTATCAACAACAAAACACACCACGAACTAGAAAAAAATGACAAAGAAAAAATAACAAATAACAATTAAAACTTATACATGCTTAATTCATATATTTTATAACAATGACCAAGCACAAAATTTAGTTTTACTAATTTTATTGGGGCATAAAAATTTTATTTAAGCAGTTTGAAAAAAATAAAATAAAAATTTATATTTTAGAAAATTTTGTGTTCAGAACATTATTCCCAAACATGTCAAACAAACGGTAAAAAAAAATTTTGGAAAATTATATATAAATCTAAATTTAATGTATGATTTACTAAAATGAGTATTGCCAGAAGACTTCTTTCTGATGTTCCACACATTATTATCCCACTTTTACACTAGTCGAGGTTCTAGTGGTGTTAGCTGGCGTAAAACATAAAATTAAGAAAACTTCTTACATTTATTATGGAAAGACCATTTTAAAATATTGTAAATACTGTACTATAATAAATACATCGCTATTTATTAAAATGTTTAATAAGTAAGTTCAGATCAACTTAATTCATGGCCTACTTAACATTACTAAAAAAATCCACCTCGTTATTTTTCTGCAACAGTCTCATCCTTTAAAGGAAAGCAAAAGCATGTATTGAAATCCTATCTGCCATCTCTAAACCGTTCTTTCACGATAATGAACACCTTCCACCTAGTCCTTTGTCCATACTATTGATCCTCGAGTCCTATTTTGAATCAACCTCCACTATGGATCGCACTTCTAATATGCCTGGTTTTGTTGATTTACGGAATTTGGAGCGAAGCCAACGGGCAAAAGGGGATACAAACTCACTAGTAGAGGATAAAAAAAGAATATTTTACCTCCCCTCCAAGCATTGTATGAGGAATTAATGAATGAAGTTATTGATGGATTGGTAAAATTATTTGTCGCAGATTTTGCTGACCCCATTTTATTAATGTTGGTTGTGCTGCTGATGGAGAAACAGATTTATACTTCAAAAAAATTATCAAACAGTGATTATGATATATAGATACAACAATCCAATAGCGTGGAATTTAATTTTCAGATTGTTAAGAGTTTTGAAAATGCTTAAAGGCATTTACACATGTATCGGATATTTTAAAGCAATGGCAACCGTAAGACTCTTTTAAGAATTCGTATCAGTGTTATTGATTATTTCCGATTTATCTTCAAATTTGGAAGCATAAGTTCTAAATGAGATATTAAAACACGTTACCTGTTTTTTGAAATGTGTTCAAAGTATTTGTTGTAAAAAAAATGGCCATACATTCCATTGCATTTCAGAAATAAGTGCAGTATAAATCACTTCCTCGCATGTTCAATTGTTTCAAACAGTTTCATTTAATAACATTTTGAATTTTAGATTAACTGAGACATGTGTTATAGACATAAGGTATCTAATCATATTCAATCTTATGATAATCAACATTTCAACCATTAGTTTCCCACTGATGATTGTAAACCTTAATTTAGGGCATTAATCTCACTTATTTTCCTTTAGATCTTAATATCACGCACCTCATTTTTTAGTTATTGTTTCATAGTGAAAAATATCGCATGCGGTCATAAAAAGTGTTCATATTTCCAAATTTTAACTGATGTAAATCATTTCAATTCAAATACCACTTATCAATATTTATCTTTTTTAATCCATTCGAATCGTTATGAAGACTATCAAATTGGAAGGAAATACACAATAACCTTTTTATCGGTTTAAACTATGCCTTTAAGTTTGCATCTGAATATAATGTCAGGTAAGAGAAGAGTTGAGACACTGTTAAAATGTTGTTAATTTGAATGAAAACGTTTAACAGTTTTGAATTTTCCTATAAAATTGGCTGTTGAAAGTTATGATAATTTAATTAAGTCAGGAATAAATTTATAAAAGTGCATATTCGGAAAAAAAAATTTTTCATTTTTTCAAAATTGTTTCTAATTTTTTTAAGTAATTTTTGTTCAAACAGAAGAAAATATCTGGCGAATATGATGAATATCTCGAAATTCTAATTTTTCTGAAACAAACAGGGTCCTCGAAAAATCTTAATAAGCACTTTTTAAATAGCATTATACTTCTCATTTAAAAAAATGATGAAAATTAAATTTAAGACAGAAAATCTTATTTTATAATGACTGATCAGCAAAAAAAATTAAAAGCTATTGTTGGCGAGCGTAGCAGTCATCAAAGAAAATTAATCAAGGCT
>JAPMOR010080646.1:16477-67889 GCA_026543865.1 Argiope aurantia | reverse complement strand
GTTCATTTTCGTTATATCCAACATTTTTCGCAGTTTAGAGTATTTATTTTTACGAGTACCTTATTATATTATATTATTATCATGTAACATATAGTACCAGTTCACTTTCTTTGCAAAATATTTGAACTTATTTACAAAGACCGCATCTAAATAGGGATTTTAAAGAATTACTCAGCCAAAACTTTACACCTAAAAACCTTACTGAATTTCATCTATCTAGCTCTCCTCGTTTTGTAGTTATTATGTTAACTTATATTAGAGACACCGAACAGATAGATTTCCCGTCAGCGAATTTTGCTGAAAATTTGACAGAAATCTACAAATTTGCTCTAAAGGCGGTATACCAAATTTCATATTTCTAGATCAACCAGGTTTTATGTAATCTTTGTCACAAAAATATTGATATTTTTTTTTTACAAAAATATGTTTCTTGAACTCAGGGAGATCTTAAATGTGAAAATTCAACAAAATCTCGAGTTCGTATTTTTTCACGATTACAATACTTCCTCTATACTACGCATGCGAGAAAGTAAAAATTACAATAATGTCTTGAAAGATGGACTTAGAAAAAAAATTAAAACTGTTTTATCAAAAAAAAAACTTATCAAGCATTAAGAATAATAAATAAAAAAATTCAATTCAAACATTCAAAATGTTTGCAAAAAGTCAATTCTTCCTTAATAATCGAAATAAAAATACCCAGATAGTTTAGTGCATTATATTTATTTTATAATCACAATAATCACGCAAAAAAATGAAACGATATTTACCTTTCTCGAATTTTCAAAATTGCACCGATAATATCAAAGATTACGGAAGATATTTTATTTTTATTTGCTTGCTTTCATGTTTGCTTTTGTAGACATACAAGCTAACTGAAAAAGATTGGATCCAGTTGTGCATGCGATGCAGAAAGCGGCAACAGGATATATTTCAGCATTTATTGCTATGATCTTCCAAGAAGATTGGAAATTGTCTTGCATATCATATTTCGTTTTTTCAAACTTCTTAAGCGAATCTGAATTGCTTTGTTTAGAAATGGGGGAAGGGGGCTCAAAGATGGAGCTCCGGAGAGTTTAGACATATGATTCTTCAGTTCTTACATCAAACAAAAAACGATGAATCTGCTTTTTTCCTTTATTCTTTCTCCCTGTAAATGCGAAACAGACTTCTGATTCGGATGCATATTATTCGAATATCTTTTTTTTTTATTTTGTGTTTTGAAGTCACCTTGCTTCCCATATCAAGATGCAGCGTTTCATTGCTTTTATTGAAAAAGAAAAAAAAAGTTATTTTCATTTTTTATGATTGAGTTTAAATGTAGCATATTTTTTTTCCTATTTCGTTTGTAAAAGCATCAAATTAAAGTAATAATTTGAAACTAAGTAAAAATATTTTTTATTCTTAACTTTTTTGTTTATTATAATTTGATAAAATACTCCATTTAGGAAATACACTGTTTTACTGAGTTTATTACAATTCCATAGAATACTTGAGATATTAATGAATTAAGTGCATTTTTAGTTAAATTTGGTGATATTATAAGAATTTAATGATAGTTTATGAATGTTAAAAGCGATAATTCAATACACGTATGAAGTATGAGAATGACTCTTAAGGGATCATAAAACAACACATTTCTTAGATCTCTAAAATGCGTTACATTATTCTCTTCATTTTCCTTATCATGAGACTAACTGTGCAGGAGGACAATATTCATTATGGCTTAGATGCTTTATAATATTATTATTTAGACTTAATGCATTTACGATTTTGTTTGAATCACCAGAAATATTATTTAAGAAATGAATATTACCTTCTTTATAGCAATAAAAAAAGTTGATTTACATTTTCCCTCCTACTTATTGATTTTTAATCCACTTTCAAATATTATATATATTATAATATTCTATAATTAATTATTTCCCGAATTCTCTACCAGATGACGCCACTAATACAGAATCAAAATTTAATTCTTCGAATGGAATTAGAATTATTTATTCATCTAACTGATAATTTAATTAAAAATTAACATATTTTATTATCATTTAAAATTTACATCAATGAATAATTTCAGAACAAAAACATACCGAGAAGTGAAGGAAAAATAGTTTGCAAAATTTTATATTTACAAACATTACAGAAATGAACTTAAATAAATTTATGTTGAATATAATAACAAATAAATAGGTTAAACTTAAAACAATAATTGAAAGCTATTTTTCGGAAATGTTTTTTCTCAAAAATATATTTAAAATGTTGAATTTATTTGTAGCAAAATGTGCTGATAAAATAATGAATAAAAATTCTCAATTTTTTAAAAAAATAGCTTTTCAGAAATGAAAACTTTGTAATCGAATTTTATTCCAAATGACTTTCTATCTGTATTAACAAAGCGCGATTTTATTCATTGTTCTGCTACAAAACAAATATTTTGTTTCGAAAAGTCATTATTCATTAATTTGCAATTAAAATTCTTATTCAAAGCAACATCAAGGTTGAAATTTCACAACAAAAGACTACTTATTATTTTTCTTTTCTAACCCACCTTGTTTCAACTCATTATGATTTACTTTCATATTTTAGATGTCATGTTATCCTTTTACAACATATTTTTTTCAACCTTTGCATTAGAGAAATATAAAACTGTAGCTTTGGAATAGATTTGACTTTATTCTTTTTTTTTCATTTTCGACAGCAAAAAATAGAATAGAAAATAATGCTGTCTTTTAATAAATACAAATCTAGTAATGTTTTTAAATACGTTTTCCAGCGAAAAATAATGCTTTATGTGCTAAATTTGTTTCGATTATAAATACATTGAATAAAATATATATATTATTTAATAACTGACTTCACATAATAGAATTTTGTTTAAATCAATTTTATTTCAGTTTACATTTTTTTAAATTAAATGAGAATAGATGCATTCATTGTTTTTATATTAAACAAATATTTCCTTTCGCTAATTCTTATTATATTGCTGATCAAAATTCAAATATGTAACTTTGGGTTTAATTTTTATATATTTAATTTTTAAAGTTGAATAGTTTTAAGTTTTGCAACAATGAAACTATTGCTACAACATATATTTTTCAAACAGTATTATAAATATGTTTTCAGTGATCAAAATTTCAATTTTCAAACAAGGATTTCCCATTTATTTCATATTGGTGTTTTAAATAAATTTGATTTTTCGAATTTCGATTGATTGGCATTATTAAAATACAGAATTTTAAGTAAATATTTCGTAAAATGTTTTATTATTGTTGAAAAGTAGAATTTAAATTATGCTGAAGAATCACTTTAACTGTGAAAACAAAAACATAGTACTTTGTATAATGGATTACGAAAAACAGAAGGCTTGTACAGAGACTGTAAAATGTTATCGAAATTTATTTATCAAAAGACCGTTGTATATTCCTCTTTTTTTAGAACTAAAAGGTCCAACCGTCTATTCAATGAAATTACAGCTGGCATTTGAGAAGCCTGGATATCATTGTAAAAATTCCTTCCCCTTTCGTTAAATGTGATTGATTTTATATCTGTGGCGCGTGCTTTATTCATTAGAGACACTCGCCCAGATAAGTTTAGGGAAAAAGAGATGTTTTAGATTTTTGTGGGAACTCTCACTATAAATATTTGCTTAATAGATAGACATATATTTGCTTAATAGGTATATATTTGCTTAATAGCTGTCATTTTAAACGGAGTCTTATTTTGTATATCAGTCTTATAAGAACACAGGCTGCGGTTTTGATTTTTTTAAGAGGCACGAATTTTTCTATCTTTGGAAGGAAATTGGGGCTCTTTGGTATCCTGAGGTACTTGAAGATTGGAATAATTGGGTTACATAAAGCATTTGCTAGATGAATTCCTAATAAAAATATTCCAACTGGCGAAACAGAAGCCTAAGATAGATACTTTCTTTCCTTTTTTGTGTTGTTATAAGGAATATTAAGTAAAATAAGGAATTATTTTATATTGTTTGAGACAATGAATGAAATACAAGGAAAGTACAAATCTAAATCTTTGTCATTGCACATCAAATAATTACAAATTATCAACGATGTAAGAAATTCAACAAAGTAATTGCAAGTATTTACAAATTATCTACGATGCAAGAAGTTCAACAACTTCGTAATTTCAGGTATGATTTTATTCTACTTAAAACAAAAAAACAGAAGTAGCAAAACTTCTATCAAAATGCATACAAATATCTGCACTTGTAGACACAACGTAAAGATGATAAATCCTGAATTAGAGATTTGGTTTAATCAAAGCGCCGTTGATTCATCTTATTGGCGTTTCATATTTCATAGCTTTTCAAAAAATATATAATGGAATTTGTACCAAAATGAATTGTCTCTACAATTTCTAAATTCATCATCAATTCTACAAAATGCCGCCGAGTTGAGAGTTGTTGATTTGCCATCGTTCACCACTAAAAATATCTGTAAATCTAACTTTTCAGCAGTAATATTAACTCTAAAGGAAAGCATTGTTACAAATCTGTAGGTAAGAATATAACATTTATTATGCTAGAAGAGTATAAATTATGGTTTCAAACTATTACCATATGTCCTGAATAATTATGATAAAATATTATTTCATTTTCAAAAATAATTGCATTTTAATCAGTATGTTATTCAATGAATATAGAATTAATTTTGCACATCATACGTACAGAATTAAGCGGAACATTTATTAGTGCTGGAAAAATTCATAAATGTTGGTCTATACCTTGCTTTATAATTATCATTAATTAGTATTATTGCATAAAAAGTAGTTGTTTATGTTTACTTCTTTGTTCCTGATACTATTACCACGGAATCAGAGGCGTACAAAAAGGTGTACTAATTATGCAAATCACGTAATATTTAAAAAATAAATTAAAATCATGCAAAATTTATCACGTAAAAGATAGAATCAAAATTTTTACAATTATTATGAAACAAAGAATTGCAGTTTGAGGTATTTATTCGAATGTTTTCTTACGACAGAATGAAAATGTTTCTCCACTGTCCCAGAACACGTGATTCAATCTCATTTCTGCACAGATAACTGTTCCACGTAGATAATAAATCTCCCCACAGAGCTGTTGGATATTAAAGAGAAAAGAATTCCAACCTAATGTTCAGTGAATATCCAATGTACCCAATTAGTCATACAAGGCTGACTGATTCTTTTCGGGTTATTAAATACAACAGCTTTGTTGTTTAGCGTTGCGTACTGATGCAACTGATGAATTTGATTAGGTTAGACGATGCGTACGGACACCACTGGAGCTTCTAAAAATATTAATAGTCTTCGGAAACCATTTGTCTCCCACATGATCCCCGATTAGTCTTTTCCAGTACATCAAGGGTTGATACATTGAGATTTATTTTACACGGAATAAATTGAAAAGTTGCAGGCTTTCATTTCTGATAGATGGTTTGATTTAGAGATTTCTGACTCGTATTTGAAAGACAAATGATACTTCTAATTATGTCGTTTGTGAAGAGAGTTGAGTCTCTATTTCCGGAAAGCTTGTATAAAACAACCCTAGATGAATTCATTTAAAAGAAACCTTCTTATAAATAGAGCAATTCTCAATAACGTAAATGAGTAATGATGAATTTCCATGACTTTAATCGATTTGATACTTTATTTAACAAAAAATAGACATCAGTATTAGATTAGTGTCCAGTTTTAGAACCACAAAATGGTAATTGTTAATGAGAGCTGTAGTCCAATGACGAAAACCATTCCTATGAATTACAACACGTTTAATGTTTAAATTAAATGTACCATAAAATGCAACAAACATAAAATAAAAAAAAAATTCGCGAATTGTCCAATAGTTTCAGAGGCGAGCAAGCGACTTGTACTACATATGTTTGCTTATAATAAAGATCAAATAGTTTTGTTTGATAATGCAAAGGCCCTTAAAAATCCAATGCTGAAATATTCGGTTTTCTGTATTCATATTTTTAAATAACACGTTTCAACAAAAACATTTTTGTTTTTAAATTGAAATTTAATCTCTTCCATTTCAATTCAAAGTTCCGGGAACTGACAGGAAATTAAAATAGTATATAGTATAATGAATTAAATTCTATAAAGTCCTATAATTATATGGAAAATATATAACTCTTCTATTACAGTATAATATAATATGGACATCAAAATTTACAGCATAATAATATTCTCCTAAAGAAGCTGTTAAAAGACCAGGTTACATAAAATCTTGAATATTTTAGTAAGTAGTAATCCTGACAAACTAGCAGGTCACCAAAGGCAGCTAGTACAAAATATAAAAGGCATAATTTTGACCTGTAATTTGAGGAATAGCATCGCTGATGAATAAGAATCGAGAGTTGAAAATTATGGATTTTATTCTATGATTGCACTTTTAAGCAGTGGATTCAAAAAATATTAGACCAATGTACACCTTAAAATTTACTATTTGCTGTAGTAAGATTGGCTATTAGAAATTTTCATTCAAAAGAAATGCAAATTCAGGTCAGTTGCCCAAAATTTTGCTTACAGAAAGAAAATGTCCCCAGAAATTCACAAATTATAGAAACTAATTCAAATTTTTACCTTAGTTGCAGTTTATGTCATCCTTGTTATTTGTGTGACAAAAGACACTTCAAAAATTTTTCTAAAAAGACACCCTATCTCCATATATTGGATCAAAGACATTAAACCTAAGATGTTATTTAGGTACTCTGCGTGGATTTGATTAATAGAAAATCACCATTTTCTTGTTACTGTGAACATTTAACTCCTGAATTCAGATAGATACATTAGAGTAAATTGGATTAAAAACAATATTACTGTACAAAAGTTGAGTTTGCTTAGCATTTCACTTAATAAATAAGGGCCAACGAACTCAATATGCTGAATACAAAAATAAATAGTCAAGGATTTTATAAATCTATTCAATATATTGCAAAAAATAGATAATTTTTCATTGCTTTTGGTCTCACAAATTTGTTTTCAAAAGCAAGATCATTTCCTAAGAAATTAATGGACTATTATCATTTTATACGTCGAAATTTTCCAAAACATAATGCAGACATGACAATAAAATTTTAATGGCATTCATTAATATTTTATTTATAAGCTCATCCTTAAAATATTGATTAATTATAATATTCATTTAGTAGAATATGATGATATTAATTACTAACATCACTTAAAATCATTAATATAAATTTTTAAGTTGAGAAACATTTATAAAAGAACTACGCAACAATTTAGTTTTCATAATTTTCCTATACTTGTAAATGTGAAAATTCAATAACATCAAATTTAGACGAGTCAGCGTAAAAAATTCTTTACTATAACATATTTACGGTCTTTATATTTTCAAATTTAGCTCATATACAGACCCTGAAATCTGTATCATCAGGAGAATCAAAATTGGCCACAAAAGAGCTAATATTCCGAATTCAACTCTTATACAGACCTTGAAATCTGAATCATCAAAAAGATTTTTAAAAAAATGACAAAAAAAAGAGCTAGTATTCCAAATTTAGTTTACACACACACCTTGAAATGTGTATATTCAGAAAAATTGAAAATTGACTACAAAAGAGCTAATATTCCAAATGTAACTCATACATAGATCTTGAAATCTGTATCACCAGAAAGATCAAAAGTGACTACAAAAGAGCTAATATTCTAAATGAAGCTCATACATAGATCCTGAAATATGTATCTCCAGAAAGATCAAAAGTGACTACAAAAGAGCTAATATTCCACATTTAGTTCATATACAGACCCTGAAATCTGCATCATCAAAGAGATTTAAAAAAATGACTACAGAAGAGCTAATATTCCAAAAACTCTCCAACATTCCAGTATCGAAAGACACAACTCTATCTTCGGGATCACATCACCTAAATACAGTTTATCAGATTTAAAAAGACCAAAATGGCCTTAGATGGTATAATAAAAGCACCGGCAACAAAACATGAACTTTGAAGACTTCATTCCACCAGAAAACGTCGCCCGGGAACCGTAAAGGCTTTAGAAGCCAGATTGAAAGGCGGTATTACGTCTACGGGCGTAAATCCTTGTTCCTTGGGGAGCTGTATCTTTCTAGACACGTGACATCAACAAAATGAATAGCGACGATTCCCTTCCTTACCTAGGCCCATGGCTGCTTCTTAGAACAACCCATTTTAATGTCAAGAACTGAAATGGCTTCATTTTAATTACTTTTCCTTCTCCGTTAGTTAAGCTAAAGTGATGCAAGGTGGTTCTGTGAGGAAGCTTGCTGATCTAAAGGGGTCGTTTAATTAGACTTATCACCGACTGTTCCGCTAAGAATGGTCTATTTAAAAGGAAAGCAGTCTCAAGATATTTTATGCTCAGAAATGTTGAATTAATACTGAGGACAACTTTGGAATTTTGGGAATAATTGTAACATTGCTGTCATTATTTTCATGTTGTGTTTCTTCTGTTATTAAAACTATCATAGGAAATGGCTAAATATAAAATTTTAAAATGATGTTTCCCCAAAGATTTTATTTCTTTCTCATTTATATGAAATGATACAATAGTATTATTCAATGTGTTAGGAATATCATCATCAAGTAAGTAGTCTCTAATCACATTGTAGACGAAATTTCTCATTTTTACCAATGTTCCTTCGCATATAAGATTAGTATTTTTAATAGATAATGACAGAATGCATGAATAATCTAACTTCAGGTCCATTGAATGGATGAAACAGCTTTAAATCTCTTTAAAATAAGAGAAAATAGTCTCTTAATTTTCCTTAAAATTCTACATCACGTTATTCAACGATTAGGAAGATAAATTAATGAATAACGCTTCTAACTCATAAAATATTCTTTATAATTAGGAATTAAAATATTTCTATGGAGGTTGTAGAGTGAGTGCAGGATGCCAAAATTCCAAAATGTTCCATAAGGGATAATGATACTTCATTCTGCGTAAAAACTCGTAAAACAAGCAGTAAAATACAGACAATGCACACACAGAGATAGAATTCAAAGATATCAAAAACACACAAACAAACAGTAATTCATGTTTTAACCAAATCAACAGTAGCATAGATCCGAGTGCAATGGAGAGATCGCTCTACGACCAATACAACAATGAGATAATTCCCACTCGTATATACATTTCTGACTATTGACAAGACATAGGACCTTCTAGAAAGATCTCGGATTGGCCTCTAATAGAAGTATCACCAAAATTCTTGTATTTTCTGGAACTCTTTTTAGTTTTTGCTTTTGATGTTTCGATATTCGTCACCAAAGTCAGTGATCATTGATCATTTAATATCCAATAAGAGTATTTCTAAATCTTTCTTCTTTATATGCGGCTAACTCACAAGGAAACAATATTACAGAATTATGTTAATATCGAATTCTTTTCGACAAAAATTTATTTCCCACTCCATGACAAAGTATGAAACAAAAATCTCAGATTCCACAAAAATATCAGCTTCTAATAAAATTATTGCCAAAATTCTTGTATTTTCTGGAATCTTCATTTTTTATTGCCAAATTCTCTAAATTTGTCGCCAACTTTTGAGTTCATTGACCTTTCAGTATTCATTAAGAATATCTGTAAATATCTTTTCTTTATGTGAAACTTACTGTAAAGGGGAAAATATCGCAGATTTATGACAATATGAATTCCTTTCCTTGAATTTTTCTTTATATTTTTTAGATGTTAGGAAAGGATTCAATTTAATTTTACATAGTTATTTTATTAATACTACGTATGATGCAATTAAGAAATTGTTAAATCACAGAATAGTTTTGCCTTTTAGTCTTCAAACACTATGAAGAAAGCAGATTTTAAGAAATGAACATTATTAATAAAATGACTTCAAAAATGACTTACTAAAACATGATTTTAAAAATTGGTCCACTTTTATCTTATACAAATGGCATAATTCTAAGTATATATGGTACAGATAACAATATGTTTTCATTGAAAACGCTGTTTTGAGAGATATATATATTTAATAGATGGGGTATCGTAAATAATAATTTGCATCTGTAATATATGTATATATTATTCAATGTCAAAATAATTTCTTTAGTATACACAATTGTTAGATATCACTTCAAATCAAATTATTTTAACATCTTAATATTAATTTATTATTTCTTTACTAACCACTTCTGGCCCTCAGTTAGTTTTCTGTAAATATAAGCTATATTTAATTTCAGTTAAATTAAACTTCATTCAAAACATATCTTGATGTTTAATTTCCTCAGAATTAAAGGCATGGCAAATATTAAACACTTGCTATTTTAATACTACCACTTAAGTGCTGTTCGGTTTATTGTGAGGAGGAATGTTGCCATAGTAGCTAAACCTCTTTCTGTTATAAACATAACTGCCCAGCTAATTTATCTTCTAAATGTATGTTGTTATTGAAGGTAACATAACTTCATATTTTTAATCCACTTTGTAAACTTATAGTAGGGTGGAAAATGACTGGAACTACAGATAATAAACTGGACCATCCTTCATAACTTTCAAGAAATGAAAAATCAAGCGACGAACTGTCTAGGTTTGAGGGATTTGATTCGAAATTTGATACATATCTACACTTTAAAATCACCTGGAAAGTTCATTCCCAAGATTGGGATTAGGGGGAGGGGTCCACACTTTGTTTAATTTCTTTTTTAGTGATCCTCAGACTTCTATGGATTGGGAATCATTGTTTTAGATTTTAAATGGGTGCACAGAATTTTATTCATTAGTTCTCTTTCTTTTTTGTATTTATCCAGGTTGCTTGTATTCGGTCTATGCCACTGACAAACATCATCTGAATGGATTTCGTTCAAAAGACCATATGCCATATGTGATAGACCATATGCCAAATTTCCTCCATACTGAGTTATTGCGTTCGCAGACAGACAGACAGACAGAGATAATGCTAAAAAGCTATTTTACAAACTGAGAGATGACGGATACGTAAAGATTCGTAAAAAATCCCCAGCGCCTTTTTTTTTTTGTTACAATATTTTTTCTCTGCATGTTTCATATATGATAAAGTAAAAAAGAAGTGTTGCATTTTGCTGAAAATTTGCATTTGGATTTCGGTAGATAAATAACTTTTCAAATGAGTAGGAAGTTAATAAATGCCATAATGATTACAATACATTCTCTCTGCATATTTTTTATATGAGGAAATAAAAAGGAAGTAATGCATTTTATTCAGGATTTGTATTTGCAAAGGAATAAACCATGATAATACAAAGAAACAGATAGATAATGAATACCAGGACGATTACAGTGTAATGATTTGATATGCTAGGTTAATATGAATGGAAAAATTTACACAACAGTTGAAAGTTAATCATGAAACAGTTCCTGAATCAATTCAGAGAATAAACACTAAATAAACCGCTAGTAGACTGTTAGCTCAAACGGCTACTCCAGGGATAGCTCTAGAAATACACCGATCTTCATCAGGTGGATCTTAACTCAGAATGCCGAAACGCACGAAGCTTCTCTGACTTCTCCCCAAAATGAATTTCCCTGCTCACCTCTTTCTCTTCAAAAAATCTCTCCTTTTATTTTCCGTCAATTTCGCTTCTCATTTTCACATTGGTGCACTTGAGCTCCCTGTCACCCAATCGCTGTGCGGCAATCCTTAATCAATGGTCTCCAGTCGATCGTGGGAATGTCCATTAATGATCCACCCTTGTAGCTGACCCTTCCCGAACACATGTTTATTATAGTCCTTCCACAATGAAAAAATAAAGTTTAATATTCGAATGGTTTGATACTCTTCCCTCTTGAAGATAAGATGGAGATTTGAAATAACATAGATTTTCCTGAAATGACGAAAAACGAGCGTGTGGTTCTTTATCTAGACATAACTAATGACCAGACGCAATGACCCTTCTGGGAAAGAGAATCCCACATCTGGCAGTCTGGAGGCCCTTAACAATGTGGGGGGGGAGAAACAAGTGATGACACAGCTGGCCAGAAATGCCAGTTATCAGGTGTGGAAAATGGGGAATTTTACAATATATTCCACCTGGGCACTTCACATACAAGAAAGTAAAAATTCTGTAATGCATTTTGTTAAAAATTTGCATTTGGATAGAAACATAAATGTTCAAAAGAGTAAGTAGTTAATTAATGTCCTAATGATTACAATACATTACCTCCGCATATTTTTATACGAGAAAATAAAAAGAAAGTATTATAATTTATTCAGGATTTGTATTTGCAACGAAATAAACCAAGGTAATTCAAATAAACAGGTATATAAGGAGTATCAGGTTTACGATTATGCTATTTTCTGTATGTGCACTTTATATACGAGATAGTAAAAAGGGTGTATCACGTTTTGTTAAGAAATTTTCCAAGAAATAGTCCATGATAATTCAAAACATTCGGTATCTAATAATTAATATAACATAATATATTCTATGTTTTATCATATCGAAAAATTTATTCAAAGTGTTAGAAATAAATACAATGAATAATGTTTTGCTGTTATGTAAAATATTTATCTGTTTCAAAATAAGATCAATTATAGCAAAAATATTGCCTCTGTTATCATTCTGAAATAGAATTATAACGGTTTTAGAATAATATATATTTTTCAATATATATTTGAAAAAAATATATTGAACTCAAAATATATTTAAATGTATTGAATTCCATGAAATAAACAACTCAGCTAAACCTGTAAGTTTACAGAACGAATCAAAATAACCGTTTTAACCAGAACCCTTCTATATAAGTATATAAAATTTACACCCTTAAAATATTTCACTGAAATACATTTTCTATGTTTACTTTTCATAGGCGTATCTTATGTTATCGAAAATTGAGAAAAATTGCTTTATACCAGATACAAATTTAATAGAATAAGAAGAAAAGCATTCAAATTTATGAATACTGTTTTTCAAATTCTGTACCAGCAGGAACAAAACAACACTAAACAAGAATAATAGTTCCTGCTAATAGTAGAAGAGAAGAAATCAACTTATTCGCAAATAAGAATTATTATATATATATATATAATAATGCGTGTGCGCGTGTGTGTGTTTCTCTTTTGCAATATTAGTAATAAATGTGAATAAAATAAAATTAAAGTATGGAAGGTTTCTTATAAATATTTTCTATCGTTAAAATCTTCCAGTTAGAAACAGGTTATTAATAAGGAGAAAATAAATTGACAATCAAAAATTTATATGAACTGTGTGATATTGAAAATAAACTAATCATATCTCGTTCCTTTATAAACAAATTAATTTAATATAATTATATAGCATTGGACTGATATTATTTGGGACAGTTATCGTTGTTTATATCTATATTAGATTATAAAATTCAACTGACATTAATAATTAATAATTAGATGAATATTGTCTCATAATTTAATTGCTGATTTAACATAACTGCAGTTTCAAATATAAAATAAAATTTCCGTTGTTACAGATGAAGTTAAAAATAATATTATTAAATGGAATTGGCAAATAAAATTTTCATCTCCCCCACAATTATAAATGTAACAGCGGGTATCATTTTTTTTTTTTGTTTTAATTATTTAATAATATATTTTCATTAGTTATATATATATAATTTAACATTCGATACATTTCCTCGTTGTTTAGCTTTCATTCCCATTCTTTTCTTTTTGTTTCTTTATACGATAACTTCTTACGACCCTTCCCTTTATTGGCCAGACAAGAGGATCGGGTACGTGGCGGGCATTCGCTCCAAGTTGTAACTTTTCGTTGCCGATAAATCGCCAAATGTGACAACTGTTTTTTCATTATTATTTTCTAATAGCCCTAAAAGCGAAAAATGTGTGTCTCCAAAGCAATGAATCTCAATTTTTATGGCCGTGCACTTTGAAGCTTCAAAAACCCCAAATAAAAATAACATGTTCTCGCATGATAAAAAAAATTGCTGAGTGAAGCTTGGTCTTCCAGATATTATATATTTAAGTATTGCAAGTAAAAAATTCAAAATACAGATCTAAAATATATTGTTAAAAAATAAATAAATAGATTTGAAAAGCCCTAATATATTTCTCTAGATATACTCCTCACCTTCACTTTCTTTCAGCATCCACAATATATCATGCAAAAATCAAGAGAATCTCTTTATATATGAGATGCAAATTTAATAAGATGCAGAAAAGATACGCGCTCAAATCTAAATTGAAGAATTGCATTTTTGCTAAAGCCTTTCCCCAGTTGAAGGGAAAACGCAGCTAAAGAAGAATAATAACCCGATCTGGAAGTGGAAAAAGAATAAATCATTCTAGTCACAAATAAAAATGTAGCAGCGAAATGTTATTTGATGATCATGTCTTTGTTATTATGTAGGAGGATAGAAAGAAACGAAAAAATAACAAATCGCATTGCATTGTCATTTTCTTTTATGGAAGGGAAAAGTAGAAGAAACTTGAAAAAAAAAGACCGAAGTAATAATAATAAAAAAAATCAATATAAATATCTCGCCCGCTTTTAGAAAAAGTCGTAAGCAATGTTATTGTTTTTTTATGTGAGTTTTACTTACTTATATCTACCTTTTCGTTATGTAGAATTATTGTTGTTGTTATTTAGAAAGTAACAATATACATATACTTTCGCATCGTTTTTGAGATATAAAGGGTTATTGCTGTGGATAATATGGATGGCTTAGGTCTTAAATGGATTGTTATGTTAAGTAGATAAATTCATTTGGTAAGTAATCATAGAATTTATCAGTTTAGGAAGATAAAACTCTACTGTAATCTACTCCAAGGATTTTAACTATTTAAAGATAAAAAAAAACTACTGTAAATCTACTCCACGGATTTTAACTATTTATGGATAAAAATCTACTGTATACCTACTCCAAGGATTTTAACTATTTGTAGATTAAAATCTACTGTAAATCTACTCCAAGGATTTTAACTATTTATGGATAAAAATCTACTGTAAATCTACTCCAAGGATTTTAACTATTTATGGATAAAAATCTACTGTAAATCTACTCCAAGAATTATAACTATTTGTAGATTAAAATCTACTGTAAATCTACTCCAAGGATTTTGACTATTTATAATCAAATTCCCCAAAACAAATTTTGAAATGTGTCTCAAGAAAGTATACTAGTGATGATGTCCGCGTTACCACGGAAAGAGGGTGCAGTAGCTTCTGAAGTTAGAGACCCCTGAGCACCCGAGGGCAGAAGTCTGACTGCTAGCTCATATGAAGATGAAACTCACACATTCGCTTGCACAACCTCTTTTTAGAGGGGGGCACATTCACCCACCTCACAGATAGAGCACAGATGAAGAAAAACCATGCCCGAACCGGGATTCGAACCCGGGACGCCGGGGAAGACGTGCTTCCCCTATGCCAGGACGCCGGCAAAGTATACTAGTAAAAATGTAAAACATAAATTTACACTTTATAATGTAACTAAAATACCGAAATGCTATTTTATCATAAATAATTGACCAAATTCTCAATAATTTCATCTTTATTTTCGGTACTTTTTTATGAAGTACAGACAAATATATGAGATGCATATGTTTCAACGATAATATAATTTTCGTTACTAAATATAGAGAACGTAAAAAAATTCGTCAAAAAATTCGAACTCTAGATTTTGACAGATCTTCACGTTTTAGCCACCGTGAATTTGAAAAACCCCTTTTTGGAAAATGTCTGCCTATGACAAAAATAACTCAAACACGCTTTGAGCTAGATGGATGAAAATTGGTATGCAGGCTTGAAACCATACATATACATTTCTGTTAAATTTTCAACAAAATCCGTAGAAAGGAAGTGTGTCAGTTTGTTCGAATTAAACTTAGCATGATGACTACAAAACGAAGAGAACTGCATAAATGAAATTCGGTAAATAGATTTAACACCTTTAGTATAGATACTAATAAAATTTTGAGAGAATCGCAACAAGGAGTTGACCGTTCTATCGGTCTATACTTTTATAAACATGTAAACGCGATAACTCAAAAATACAATGATTTAAATATAACAAATTTGGTATGGGATTTTTTGACTTCAAGTGTGGTTTTATGTCCAGTTTTTGTTTCAATCGTTTGGAAAAAAACATCCAAAACACAAATTCGACAGGGATTAATCGCCAAAACACTCGCCAAGGATCGCACTATAGATTCAGTGAAAATGTTAAATTCATGCCAAATAATATTTCTCAACAATTGTAAGGCAATGCCATTCAAGGCGTTCTGTGGGATAACATCTTTATTAGAGAGTATGCCCGAAAATTTTGTGGAGACCACCCCCGCTTATTTAGTAATCTTATCAAAACTTTTTTCCTGAATAAAAAAATTTTAAATAAAAATATATTTTCATGTATATAACAGCATTAGTGATCTTAAAAAAATGAAACTATATTAAAACTAATAGACAGAAATAAAATGCATAAATAGAAGCACTTTTATACTAATTTGTAAAAAAGTAAATATCAGAAAAAAAAATTTGTTTCAAAAACATAAAAAAAGAAGGAAAAACATTCATATTATTATTCCTATGATAAAGGCTAAAATAAAATACATTCCAAGGCAAAGCGATTAAATTTATATATGACGCAAAAATTTCTTTAATGTCTTAAAACATATAATGTTGCTAATGACAATCCAATAGCTTAAAGAAGTTTGATTAAATGAAGGATTATAAACTTTACTGCATGTATACCTAAATTCGTAATTTTAAAGTAAGGGAAAATATAAGTGGAGAAATTTGATTTCCTTTAAATGCGGTATATTGTACATTATCTAGTTTGTTTGTTGTTTTTTAGAATTAAGAAACCCGAGTGTCTAAATTCACAAAAAAATATTGTATAAAATTCTTTAATAGTATATGGTATTAAAATGCATGCCGTGGCCTGAACACTCTAGGATTGCGAAACTTGTTTTAATCTCAGGTACACATCAATTTTAGATCCAGGGCTGAAAAGAGCTCGCCATGACTATTAACGAGACATTTGGAATTCTTTGAGCTATGATATTTGGAACTCCTTGAGTTATGATACTTAGAACTCTTTGAGTTAATGGCTCATCTACAATATCAAGATAACTATGAAAAATCATTGTGCAACGTAGCTGGCTGTTAGAGATGATTTGAATTTCTTTCCTTTGGTGCATTTGAACTCATCTTAAGCCTAGTTTTCTTTCAAAAAGTATCAATTAGTTTTTAACAATGATTATACCTTTCTTTTGTATTGTTTTCTTATTTTATAATCATTTTCCCATTCACATACTATGTTTTCCACCTTTTCAACTTCGATTTCTATTATTAATGTCTTAAATGGTGCGTGTGTTCAAAAAGAAAGAATAATTTTTAAAACTTAAAATTCAGTCTTTATTAAAAACAAACGATATTTATGGGGGGGGGTGTCAAAAGTGGGGATAAGTCAATAATTGGGGAAATTAAAAGATTCACGAGCATTCTTTTATTAATAACGTAAATTTCTGTATTAAAATAATTGGGCTAAATTTGCGATGAATTTAAATAAATATAACCATCAATTAAGCAATTTAAAATGATTTAAAATCAATAATTACTTTAATATTAAAGATTTGATAATATTTATAAGAAACAACGTGAAATCAAATTGCTAGTATCTTCTCTCCGGAATATAGCAGCTTCATAACAAGTTCTTCAAAAGCAGGTAAAATATTCATATAACTGGAAGGAGGGGTGAGGATCTGGTGGGATCTTGTCCCTCTTCTTAGGGTATGGTTAGAGGAAGGGAAAATGAGTGAAATGATATGTTGTGTTGTTATGACAGAGTTCATACTTCTAAGCAGTGGAAGAACGAGACAACATCTAAAAAGTACTCCAAGTCTTATTGATGTCCAATGTCACCAACAAATGTTATATTCCTTTGAAGCAGTTGAAAAACGAGGCAACATCGAAAAAGTTCTGCAATTTTTATTGGCGTTCAATGTTACCAACAAATGTCATATTCCATTGAAGCAATAGAATAACGAGCAACATCAAAAACGCACTGCAACTCTTATTGATGTCCAATGTCACCAACAAATGTTATATTCCATTGAAGCAGTTGAAGAACGAGGCAACATCGAAAAAGTACTGCAACTTTTATTGATGTCCAGTTTTACTGATAAATGTCACATTCCATTTATCTTTATCTTACTTCTACCATAGAAAAAAAAATTATGTTGCAAATATAACAAATTTGTTGATGGACAAGATATCGACTGTTAAATTAATAATTCTTTCCGAATTGTCATAGCTATTTATCATCGAAATGTGTCTGCTACTCCAGTATAAACCTGATATTAATTGCATCTATTTTTCTGCAATTTTCAGTTGAACGGAATTATTGGTATTAATATTAAGAAATTAATACTTTCCTGCACCGTATTCTTGTAATGTTGTTCCAACATTGAAAAGAAGGATTTGACATGAAAATTTTAACAGGCGCTGATTAGATTCCAAGTAAATGATCTTCGACCTTGGTAAAGAATTTGGCTACAAAAATGAAATTTCTAGTGAAAGTAAAAACTTTGATGCTAAGATTGTAAGGAGACACGATTTAAAAATATTTCTATTTTAAATTGTATTAATTTTATTTTGGAAGACTATAAAAACGGAGGTGCCCAGCATTAATTTTCTGTTTTATTGAATAATCAGCTTCAAATTCAGCGCTGTTCTGCTGGGCCGTCATATAATTAGTAATTTGCTGTTTTCTGTTGTCAATATATGAAAATGCTGTCCTTCATGCGCATCTTTAATTTATTTTTCACCTGTGATCGGAGCGTTTCGGAATATTCACTTAAATATCATCTTCCATGATAGCGTGCATGATTTTCATAATGGCAACTCATATCGTTTTATAGGAATGAAGATTATTATAGAGCAAATTCGAGACTATTTAGGTCTTAAGAAAATTGTAATGTTAATAAGATACATTCAATGAGTGAATAAATATAAATATTTCAAAAATTAGAAGGACATGTATCTTTCCAAAGATATGATAAAAAATTTATTTTTGTCAACACGGATTAAATCTGGTTCAGATCTCAAAAGGAATTTCTTGTTAAGCATATAATTTTAATAATTGTAAATACATAGAATTTACAATCCTGATAAAAAATGTACTATATATATCATACAATTTTAATATATTTTACGTATTTATAAAGAAGCAGCTATAATTTTTTTATAAAATATATAGCAAGCAAAAAAAAATCATTCCTTCGAATCAAATTCTTATTACAAAAAAAAAAATTGTAAAAGAAACAACCAGTCATAAGACAAAAAGTTAGGCTAAAATAAGAAAATAATTAACTCCTTTTATGTTATATTGGCATTATTTAAAAATTATATTATATTAATATGCCATTTCTGAGGATAATTTTTTATCATTTTTAATAAAGTAAAATATGAGTTTTTAACACCGGTTTATACTCGGCCAGTTATAAGACGGCCAGTAGACAGCGCATTCTCAGAAAGGGACTGATTTATGCATGTTACAATTTCATAAAATAGATTCAGACATTCCCTGCATGGCTATAAATTGCCGTTTTGGCGCCTCTGGATCTTTCTTTCTTTTTTTCACTGAGGTACTGTATTAAAATTATGGATATTAACATAGAGAAACATGGGAAAATAAAAATAAAAAGTTCAACATACCTAAATTTGGATATCTATAGAAAAGAAATGACAAATAAAATGGGAAAAAATTGCAAACTCGGCATCAGAAAGAACAAAGAGCAAAAAATTTTTAATTAATCTATGATAAGTGGTCAAATTTTTTGTGCTAAAAAAACCGTCATATTCTTACAAACGCATGCGCAGTAATAAAAAAATACAATACATCGACATGTTGTTGTCCCGTGAGGGCAATTACTTGACTTCGATCGAACAGCAATTTTCAACCTTTCTAAGCATGCGCTGTCTACTGGCCGTCTTACATCTGGCCGAGTGTAAAACTGGCATAAAGAATATGGTGATGTAACAATGAAATCAGTTTGATCATAATTAAAGCAAAACAAAGTTTAATTGTTAATCATATTTAAAGGTATTTTTCAAACCGTGTTGAATAGAATAGCTAATAAATTTAAATAATTTAAGTCATAAATTAGTGGAAATGAGTTAATTTATAATTTATGAATGAAACTTTTATAAAATTAATATCTTAAATAAAATTTCAAAACTATTGCTACATGATGCTGTTATTTTCACTATTCAATGTTTGTATTAAAAATGTTGGATATTCTACAGGAATATGATTCTATGGAGCCCCAAAATCGCAGTAGAATGTCTGTGGCCTGTACCGATAAAAATGTACACACTTATTTGCTTTCACTATAAATACCATTAAAAAAATAAATTAGAATAAACATTATAAATAATAAATTGGAATAAACATTTCATACCATCTACAAAAAGAATGTTGCTCAAATAAAGTTAAAACAAAGTTTTGTCAATAAAGAAATTGAACAAACAGTGATATCTGAATTCTGACATTCAACTATTTAATTAAATTTTGTTAATCAAAACGAAATCACTTTTATAATTTTATGATATTACTTTTTTATATATTTTAAAAAAATTATCTAAAACTAACTTGACATTCGAAATGAGATTTCCCTGTATTAGTATATCTTTCAACATCAAAATAATTTATTCTTTAATGTTGAATTTCATCTATTTTATGACAATTCATATTTGAATTCCCTGGCTTTATCCCAGTAGATTAAAAATATTCATTATCGTTAAATATTTGCATTACGCGGTGTTTTCTGAGACAGCTGCTTCAAATGAAACAAAGCTTATAAAATCAGAACTGGAATTAAAATTTGCATGTTAACTCTAATGCCTTCAAACAATATTACAAATCCAAAGTAAACACAGTTTCCATTTCCCAGCTTGAAAAAAAAGGTGACATTCAAAATATAATAGATGTTGCTACAGCAAGACAAGTCGGAATAAAATAATAAAGTTCAACGTGTCAGTACGAATACGGTAAGAACGAATTTAGCAAATGTGCTAGGAGTTCTATTTACTTAAAAGCAAAAAGATTATTTGATCAGAAATTTAATCTTAAAATAGACGATGTTTCTTTTCAAATTCCTAGTAGGGATGTCACAAGCGGTGTTAACAATAGAAGGCAAACTATTTACCATATACATCTAAGCGCGGAGCGACTGAAAATTCTATTTCTACTTCAATTTTCGTTCATCTTAAATTTTCTTCTTACGTTAGATAATTCTAGAATACCGAAAGACAGTTGCTAAGATTTCTAAACAATGAATAGGTAATGCTTTCACTTTTTTTTCAACACAGCTTTCTGCGTTGAAGTATCTGCGAGAATGAAAGATAAAAAGGAAAACTTAGGGGTTTACATCTGGTGGAATTTGCATTGAAAGAGAAATAAAGAACGCATTCTTCTGATGGAATTATAATAAGTAATATGCGTAAATTATTTATTCCTTTTATTTGAATCTTTCAATTCTTTTTATGATTTGTTTTGCGTTTGAAGGTACGCTAGCAGAAGGAAAGTTGTTTATAAACATATCTCTCTTTCTCAAAAGGAGGAAGAGAATCTGTTTCCTTCTCGTTCATTCTATCTATTTAAAATCGTGTTTTAAAATATTCTTTATTCTTGGAGCATCCTTTGTACTTTCTTAAAAATATTGTAGATTTAAATGGGTTTCCCAAGATAAGAAAGATGATTGTGTTATTTTATTATGTAAATCTTGCTTTCATTTTGATGATTTAAAAACGTTCGTTTTTAAAGAAACGAACATTTATAGAGTTTTAAATTCAATACGTTTATCATATATTTTCTAAATAATCTAAATAAATATTATAATAATAAATAATAAATTTATATAATAATATAAAAATTTCTAATGATCCAAATAAGACAAATTGGTAATACATATTTTTATAAATATAACCAAAAATTTATAATCAGTTATAGCAAGAATAAAATATTCTTAAAGCATCCATTATTCTTTTTTTTAAATATTGTGGAGTTAAATGGATTTTAAATAAAAAAGCAGAATTATTTTTTATTTGATTATGCAAATATTACTCTCAATTTCATTATTTAGGATTGATCTTTTTTCAAAAATTGACAAAATGGAAGAAAATACATTGAGTTTATCGTATATTTTCTAACTAACCTAAGACATATTTTGATAATAAATGAAATTTTAATAAATGAAATTAAAAACTAATATTCTTTCATAATTAATTTGAAATATTATATATTTAAAATAATCCCTTATTATCTTTTAAAAATTTTGTAGATTCAGATAAGATTCCCCAAATGGGAAGAATTTTTTTTTTTTTTTTTCGATTATGCACTTCTGATTTTCTGTTTTTGATGGCACAGGAACGATTTTAAAGAAACGAACACGACTTAAATTTTGAATTCCCTTTAATTTATCGTACATTTTTTAACTAATCTAAGATATATTTTTAATACATATTTTGATATATATAATTAAAGACCAATATTCTTTATACAAAATAATCCTTTATTATGGTGCCAAAATGGCCTAGTGGTAAGATTTCGTATAAGCAACTTTCTTCAAGTTCGAGACTCGATTCTATCAAGGGTCCATCGAGAATGCGAGTCCGAGGCAAGCCAAATAATTCCTCCCTGTTCCGTGGCAGGGACGGAGAGCGAAGTGCCAATCCAGTTATAGATCTTGTCATCCGACATGGACACATATTTATAAGGTCCGGCCCGAAATAGCCTAATATTGCTTCCAAGCGAGATATTAATACAACTGAACATCTTTTATTATATATATTTTTTTAATATTAAAGATTCAAATGGGTTTCCACAAATGGTTAGAAAATTCCATTCATTGATTATGCAACTCTTGCTTTTATTTTAATGGGAAAGAATCAAGAAGTATAACACAAACAGGTTTCACCGACCTGCCGGAAGGCACACGGAAAAATCTGAATGGCCGGACCATCGCACTTATCTTCAATTACGAGGCGCCCTCACCATTTGAACAATCAAGAATTAAGTCATATCACTAATTCTCCGACCCGCCCAAAGGCACATGGATAATCGAATCGCCGCAACAGCAATCCTGGCGGGAACTCTGGTTGAGTCCTAAGGGCCATCACCGGCCACAGTACAACCCTTCCCTATGGACGTACGCCCGGCATGAATGGGAGAAGCCAGAACTGCACCTTTTCCTGTACCCTCCAAGATGGCTAGATCCAAACATCAGGCCAGAAACATCTCATCCTCATTTCGAGATGCCCTTGGGGGGGGGGGTACAATAAAGAAGTATACAAAAGAATTTTAAAAACAAAGAAAGTGTTTTAAATTTTAAGCGCTTATCACAGATTTTCTAATTAATCTTAGACAAAAATTTGCTATACATATATTTGATAGATATAAACATAAACCTATATTCGGTTATAAGTCGTTTCTAAGTATACATATTGCAACAAAATATTCCATATGGAATAGTTTTTTTATAAGTCAGATTAGCGTTGAATTCTTTAAACAGTAAACTCATTATTTCCTTTTTTCCTTTTATGCCTAAGAATTTATTTTCTTCTATGAAACATAAATACTTTTTATCTTTTTTTTTTCTTTTATACTCGTATAATGCTAATTTCAAAAAATAGAGTTAAAAAACCCCTTTTTTTTTCCTTGGAAATTAACGTTCTCTTTTATTTACTGTTTACAAAGATCTTTCATCCTACGCCATGGGAATTCTTTTATCATAGATTTTTTCTTCTTCTATGTTGATTATTGAAAGAAGTATAAAAAGCCTTCTTTTCTACTTTCGCAGGAAATATTCTTTCATTGTATTTTACTACAATTCAGCTAATATGCTTAAAAATCAATTTTAATATCTTAAGACCCAAATAAGGTTAAGAACCAAAGATAATCTTTAAGACCATATGCTTCTTAAATTAGAAATAGCTTATAAAATGATTATAATGAGAATTATTTTGCATACCCAACCTAAAAATAGCTATTATTTGTGATCAATTATTCAGTTTTCATTGTGTGACTTTATGTCTAATCATATTATTATTTATTTATGAATTATGCTTGTTCTTATGACTATGGTGACACAATAGAAAATATTAATAATACTGATTACAAGATAATTTTAGTCCAACTTCACAAGTAGAGTAATGATAGGGGATATATTAGTATAGGGATTATGTGTCATATTGCACAATCTGACTCATAACGGCTTTCTCGGAGATAAAATGTCGATATACAGAATGTATAACGTCCATGCAAAAGTTGTGCATTTATCAAATGATATAACATCTCTAATATTAAACTTATAATTTATTTTCCTTATTTTAACTCTTTATTTACCTACAATACTTTAAAGTACAGTTTAAATTCGGCTGATATCTTCATAATATGACTATTTTTTAACAGTATTTGAAAGAGCATGAAGAATGCTCTACATGTCAATGAAGAACAATAGATGCCAGTTAAAAATAATATCATACTTTTTAATTATTAATTAAATTAATTTAGTTATTTCAATTAAGAAGAAAAAAAATATTTTTCAATTCTTTCTTGAGTTTATTTCGTACCATAACTTAACTAATGGTTTAAAAATAAATTTGAAAAATTCATGGCGAAAAAGTTTGGAAAATAAAGAGTTAATTTGACACGATGGCTGAAAAGGAAGGTATTGAAAAAAATTTCACACAAAAGAATGCTTTTAAATAAATAAAAACTTTAAAAACTCTGAAACAATTAGTTTCTAAAAGTTCACAAAAAATTAAAAAAGTGTCTGTACAGCAATAAAAAAAATTGCTTTTACTTTTGTTATTTTTCTATCATTTTAAAATAATCTAATAATATACTAATTAATGTTATGCTAATATAATATTTTATTTTAATATTATAATTATTATTAATATAAATATTGCATTAATAATATTAATTATTTTATTTATATTAACACGAATAGTAATTAACATTAATTAGAAGGTAATGTTTTTTTAATTAAATCAGAAAAATTTTATTTTATATATAGATTTTTATATAATCAGTAACATCGGGATAGTTAATCAAAATTGGAAAGATCTTGGCAGTCCAAGATAAAGAAACAAATATCGAAAATACATCGTTTAATTCACGATGATAAATAGGTGATAAAAATTGGAAAAGAAAATTAATTTGAGCTAATTCTTTTCCTTATTGAAACAAATTGATCCGTTATTTTCCTTTGTCATACATTTAATATTGATAAGTAAAACAGAGATAATTCTGAGACATTTAATTCAAATTTGAAGAACATTTCAGTTGGAACAAAATGCATACTATATGAAGTAATTTTATTCAAAATTACTCCATATAATATGCGCCGTATGCTAAACAAGCACCATAAATCTGAAAGGAGAATTGATTAGAAACTATATATTTTTAATACTAAGTGTGTTGACCATTTTTTTAAAAAGATAGACTTTCTCCTAATTAGTAAAAACAAGGTCAATTCAGGACATTTAATTTAAAGTAAGGACACTTTGTCAATCTATTGCAAATAATTGGAAATCAAAGTTATTTCAGATAGTCTGTGACCAATCAGAAACATATATTGTAAAATTGGGAAGATCTGATACGGAGTTCCCTTTTTACAGATGAGGCAATTTGTCTCTTTCTTTACCTGTAAAAAATATTATTAAATAAAACATAGAAACTTTCTGGTTAATCAATTCAGGACATTTAATTAAAAGTAAGGACACTTTGTCAAAACTATTGCAAAGAGTTGGAAATGAAAGTTACCTCATATAGTTTACAATCAATCAGAAACATATATTCAAAAATTGGAAAGTTCTGATACGGAGCTCAGTTTTTTTACAGATGATCAAATTGATCTCTTCCTTTATCATAGAAATATTACCAAATAAAATATGGAAACTTTCTGGTAAATTAAATCAAATTAAGGACATCGAAGATTTTGTCAATCCACGACACTAAGTTTAATATCGCAACTATCCCAAATCATCCACAAACCTCTGATAAATATATAACAAAAAAAACTGATAATGAATATTGACAAAAACTTATATTTTTAAAGACTAAAGTAAACGTAGCCTTTTTTTCTTTCTGTATACGTAGTATAAGGAAAGTATAATAATCATCAAAAACTTTCAAGAATCTTCATATTTCAGACTACCCTTAGTTCGAAAAACACGTTGTGGAAAATGTCCGTCTATCTGTGACAAGGATAACTCTAAAACTCTTTGAGTTAATCGGTTGAATATATGGTCTTGAAACCAAATTTGCAAATTTCTACCAGATTTTTAGTAAAATCTGTTTAGAGGAAATTCATCTGTCCGTCTGTTCGAATATAAGTTAATTCTATAATAACAGAATAAAGAGAGTTACATAGATAAAATTCGGTCAACAGATTTAAGATTTATAGTATAAACACCTTCAAATTTTGAAATAACTCCAACTGCAACCTGACTGTCTGTCGATCTGCCTTTTCAGAAACATATAATGCGATGACTTAAATACAAGGGGAGTCTAAAATCATGGGACAAACTTTGAGGGGTAGTAGAGCTCAGTATACCAAACAATTATTATAAATGAATATATGACCGGAAGTGACACGTTGAGGCACAAACACAAAAAATAACACATGAAATGAAAAGCATTGTTTATTTACATCATCATCGCTAAATGATATTTTTACAGTAATGTCTGCAAAAAATTCTCAATATTGCGACCACGACAGTAATGTAACCTTGGTAGCGTCGGTGGAGTGATTGGTAAACAGATTAACATACCTCGGGTATTTCACGTACGCATGCAGCCGCACAGGATAGTCGAGCAACGAGTTCTTCAATGCAGTCAACCGGCGTCTCGTAAATGAGGGCTTTCAAATGCCCTCATAGGAAAAATTAAAGACTCGATAAATGTGGCGATCGTAGTGGTCATCGGACTGGCCCACCACAACCAAATCCAGCGCACCCCAAAAGTAGCAACCAGCAATTATTTTAACAATTTCTGTACGGAATCACTCGTTAAGTTTCCTGATAATGAACATTTTAGGATTCTGTTAATGTGTTATTTTTTTTTCTATTTGTGCCTCAAAGCGTCACTTCCGGTCATATATTCCTATACAATAATTATTTGTTATAGTGAGCCAAACCACCTCTCGAAGTTTATCCCGTGATTTTAAACCCACCCTGTATATCAATTATGGTATGGGATTCTACACCTGCAAGCGCAGTTTTGTGTAAAATTTTTGTTTCAATCTTTTGACAAAAACATGTCCAAAACATGAATTCGATTTTTTGGATATTATCAACGCATGCTAGGGAATAATCGCCAAATAACTCGCCAGCGATCACACGGTTATTATAGTAAAAATTATAAATTCAAGCCAAAGGTTTATATTTTGTACCAATTGTATGCCAATTAGTCGTAACAACGTAAGGCGTTCTCTGGAATGGCAAATTTTTTACAGAGTATGTGAGGAAGTTTTGGGAAGACTACTATAGTTTATTTATTATAGATTTCCAAATAAATCCTGGTTATATGGTAAAAGTACAGCAAAAAATTTTGAAATTATTTTTTATTTAAAATCCATATGTATTTTCATTTAAAATTTTAGTAATTATGTTTTATTAATAATTTTAATATTTTTATTACAAGAATTAAGAACATATCAAGGACAAAACTTCCAAAATTCGGTGCAATTTCCGATAATCTTTTGCCTTTGTTCGCTTTATTATACCTCATAAAGGTAAGAGTCGTTAATCTGTAAGTAATGAACATTTTCTCAATTATATTTCTAACTTTTGACTGCATTTATTTTTAAAGAAACAGAAACCCCTTTTTCTGTTCCCATTAACGTTAGCGAAATATTTACGAGCAATATTTCTTGCCTTCATTTACAAGTGCATTCTTCGCGCAATCTTTCAATGATTCTTTTCTCATGTTTCCACCGAAACACTTTCACTTCTTCTAAAATGTATTTTTTTTCTCCTGGTCAAAAGAAAAGAAACGGCCCCGAAATAGAAAAGAAGGCGAAAAGCGAAACCGACCGCTTCAACCGGATCCCACCACACAATTTTCGCGCCGCGCCATAAAGCTAAATTTATGTTTAGCGTATTTTTACTTAAACTCCCATAATGGGAGGTGGACCTTTTTTCTCTCTCTTAAAGCCTCAACGGAAAAACCGACAGGATAGCGTTTGGAGACTGAGATTTTTATGAGTTTCTGAACAGTTTCTTTCGATTCATAAACCGAAATTTTACGAGTTTGAAGCACTGTTGTTAATTAAAATAAATATCCGTGGGTGTTTTCTTTGAGGGGTGTATGCCTATTGATCCAGGAGAAAACTCAAGGAAAAAATTGAATGTTTAGCGTTTGGATATTATTTATCGTACCATAAAGTGTTGAAATAAAGATGGTGGAAGTTTATGAGAGGATGGATATTGTGGGTTAAATTCGACTGTCTGCGTTCATAAAAGAAGATGCTCCAAAGATTGCCCCACTTTTATTTCTTGTAAACAACATTTTTCATTCCTATCTGTTTCTGAAGTTAGAAAAAAGGTTTTCTTGACGACAAATGACTATAAGGGTTTTTACTAAGAAAAATTATACTTTTACGCTCGCGTAAAAGAGTCTTACAACGAATGGATATAAAAAAAAAAAAATTACTCTTTCAAGGCATAAATATCGTCCTCCTGCAAATGAATTTATAAATTGATAAACATTTCTTAAAAACCTCTGATTAATTTGATTGATTTTTTTAAATTTTAATTATTTCCTGTTTATAGCTTATGATTTATTATTTATTATCTCTGATGATAATAAAGATGACTATGTGAAAGTTTGTATGTATGGTGCTATTTTGAGGACCACACCGTTTGACATAGAGCTACTAAACATGAAACATACTTCATTTCGAGGGGTTGGGGGGGGTGGAATGTGCATGTCAGTTTGATTTTTATATATAAATCTATATATATTTTAGAATATGGATACCGATACTTCTCAAATTCCCATATAGATGGCGCCACAGTTTTTGAATTAAAATTTACTTCAATAATAAAATAATTAGTGCTTCTTTATGAAAAAGCAATCATCAGAGGTCTTAATATTAATTTAACGTATCGAAAGATGCATTAAAAAAGCCCAAATCAGCAAAATTTCATAATACCAGGAGGTGAAAAATTTGTTCATGGTATTCCCTGATTACATTTTGACAAACATGAAACAAATCAAGAGAAATCAATTGATAAACATGAAACAAATCAAGGGAAATAAAAATATGTAATAAAACATTTGGAGCCGGCATCCTGACCAAGGGGTAGCGCGTTTACCCCGTGATCTAGGCTTTCCGGGTTCGAGTCCTGGTTCGGGCATGGTTGTTCTCTTCCTTGTGTTCTCTCTGTGAGGTGCGTGAATGAGCCCCCCCTGTAAAATGGGCGAGCGAGTGTGTGAGTGTCATCTTCATAAGAGCTAGAAGTCAGACTTCTGCCCTCGGGTGCTCAGGGGTCTTTACACTCAGAAGCTACTGCGCAAAATTTTGGATTAAAATAGTCACACGACAAAAAAAAATTGGGGAGAAACACTTTTCGATATTTGAAATTTAACATAAATTATATTCTGGACTCGTAACTTGAATAATGAATTAGAGCATTTTATATTATTGTTTTGAGACCAAAAAAATTGAGAAAATGGTCTGTACTATAAAACCACAAAAATCATAAAGGATATCTCTTACTGTATTTAAGTCCTATTAGTAATTTTATTTCCATTTGAACCAGCAAATCGATTTTAATTATCAATCAAAGCCTGGCAATTCAAACAGAGAGAATTACTTTATTCTCCTTTTATAAAATTTGTGATCAGGTAAGAAATATTGTTCAGATAATATTAAAAATGATATCCTACAATTCTGAATAATTGCCCCTTTCTATATTAAATTTGAGGTGAAGCGATTTCATATAAATGGGTATATAAAATAATTTCTAATGGTTACTTATTACTTATATTTCTATAATGTTATATTTTTTACCTATATCCAATAAACCGTTACTCATTATATATTTCCGCACAAACTTACACAGCTCCAAATTGCAACAATTTTAATATTGTTGTTTTATTTTTGTTCTAATGAGGTGTGCAACGTGAATGTATTCAGGTGCATTTAATTTTCGCAGTTTTCATTTGAAAACAGATGAATCTAATTCCAAAAAACTATCCAATAAAATAGACCTACGTATCATAATATTTTTAAATTAATTTTATAAAGAGTATACAATCTAATTTTCTAATCATTCCATTAACTAAGTAAGTTTAAAATTTCGTGTGCATTCTAATAGATATAACTTCTATAACTATAATGTTGGATAAAAATTGGCAGTGATATTTCATCTTAAAATATGAATTGAGTTTGATTGCTGTTTAAGAATTTTGAATTTGATTTGAATTATGTAGAATTAATACATCAAATGAAGTAGAATCGATGCTACGAAAAAAAATGGTTTTATGAACCAGATAAATGTCGCTAGCAAGCGAACAACCAAAGCCCATACGAAACGGTCTTACACAAATTTCAATCTAATCTGACGAATTTATCCTACACAATTGAATACGAATTTTACGAATTCATGCCATATAAATCATTGCGAATCTTACGAATTCATGCCTCATAATTCAATACAAATCTTATCAATTCATGCCATACAATTGAATACGGATCTTACGAATTCATGCCACATAATTCAATATGAATCTTACGAATTCATGCCACATAATTCAATATGAATCTTATGAATTCATGCCTTACAAACGAGTACGAATCTTACGAATTTATGCCACACAAATGAGTATGAATCTTATGAATTCATGCCACACAAACTGAAAACGAATCTTACAAATTCATGCCACATAATTCATTGAGAATCTTACAAATTCATGCCACATAATTCATTGAGAATCTTACAAATTCATGCCACATAATTCAATACAAATTTTACGAATTCATGCCACACAATTGAATGCGGATCTTACGAATTCATGCCACATAATTCAATACGAATCTTAAGAATTCATGCCGTATAATTCATTGCGAATCTTACGAATTCATGCCACATAATTCAATATGAATCTTACGAATTCATGCCACACAATCGAATACGAATCTCACGAATTCATGCCACGTAATCGAATACGAATCTCACGAATTCATGCCACACAAATGGATACGAATCTTACGAATATATGCCACATAGTCCAATACGAATCTTTCGAATTCATGTCACATAATTCAATACGGATCTTACGAATTCATGCCGCATAATTCAATACGAATTTTACGAATTCATGCAACATTATTCAATAAATTTCGAAAGCCTCATTAAAAAGTGAGTCAGATTAAGTTTTAAGACAAAATATCTCTGTCAATTTTTTTTATCTTGCCGAATTCAATTTTTATTGTGTAATACCAGTTAGGAAAAGCATAAAATTATATAATTTATAACTTTATAAGAAATGAGAAAGAGTTTAAAAAGAAATAAAACCCAAAAATTGTCTTTGCAATTTTAAATTTTACATATTTTTAAAGATTTGATTCAGATAGTACATTTTATCTTTAGTCTTTAACTTTTAAAATAACTCAAAACATCAAAAATTACATTTTTTTTCTATTCCGATTACACAATTTAAAGAATAAAGTTTTAAACATTTACTTTTCCTTCATTAAAACCCACTCCTCTCTCAAAAGTTTTTCTTGATATTCGCAAACAATAAATAACCGAAAAAAAGGCATATATTGATTGAAAACGTCTTAGAAATTTCTATAGATTTTTTGAAAAATACAGAAAGATTCAACAAGCAGATATAAAATATAAAAATAATAACAAAACTCTCTTGAATTTTCAATATCGTACTTTCTGCAAAGTTTATTTATACCACAGTTTTCAATACCTTCAACAACCACAGAAACTCGGAATTGTTAAAAGTTAAATCAATAGTTTAAAAGGAAAAAACAAACTCATGCCACATTCGTTCCGTAAGTAAAATGCATTCATTCGCTATTATATATAAAAGAATAAATATTTTCTAAAGGATAAATCAAAATATAAAATAATAAATCTATTCACAAACTAAATAATCCACGCTAAGATATCTGGAAATGCCCCGCTTTTAGAAACGTATGAATAAACATAGAAAACTGCGAACAGAAAACATTAATCAAATGATATGCAGCTTCTTTTTTCATAATAAAATATAATAGACGAAATCAATTTAAATTATTTTCAATGTAACTTGCACAGCTGTAAACATTTTCCTTTAAATAAATTTTCTTTTCATGAAATAATTTATTCAAGCCTTTTATACCGAAATTTCATTACATATTTTAACTTTTTCCAATATGTTATGCGAACGCCATTATTTATTTGGAAAGAAAAGTTCATTCAAAACGTTTTATTTTATTTAAATCATTCAATTAGAAAGAATATTTCATATTCAACTGTATTACAAGAAGGCATTGAAAGGGATATAGGAAACAGTAAATAAGTGGAAAATACAATCTCCTTTCTCTCTGTAGTTAAAATTACAGTACCACTTTTAAAAAGAATGCTAATGTATTTCATGAAATAAATATAACTTAATCAAAACTTTAACTAAAATTTATCAAAACCACAACACACTTTATTAGTACACAATACGTTTAAAATAAATATAATTGAATTTGTTTATTTTAAATATATTGTTTCTATAACTTTTCCAGATGACACAGTTGGTACTAAAACAAAATTGAAATTATTTGATATTTCACTGATATTTAACTCTTATAAATCTAAAGTGCTGTATGTTCATTTTTAATGCAAGTCTAAAATTATTTTCTGTTATATTAAGAATAGAATACAAATCATTTTCAAAAATTACTTCTGGTATTAAGTACTAACGCATATTCTGAAAGGCCATACATTACTTTTTTTTAAAAAATTCAGAATGTACCTATCCCTTTATTTAAGAATTCCATTAAGTTTTGAATTCTTATGCGCTGCGCCATCTTGTAGCGAATTTAAAAAACATGTAAAAATTTTTCCTAATGTATTTAAATTAAGTTGAAATTTATATTAAAAATTTCTATTTTTTAATATTTTAATTAATATGTGCTCTATTTCGTTTAATTTATTGGAATAATGTCTTCCCAAGCAATTTCAGGATAAAATAGAAGGTGTTAAATAACTTAATATTATAAACTGAATGAAGATAAAATGAATTCGAAAATGGAAATCTTAGTAAATGTCTTTCGAAATGAATATAATATAGGAAGAATCCTTCACTTTTTTATATAAAAAATAATTTCTTAATTATTTATTGATGTCTATATACATGTATCTCAACATGTATTGTGAAAATAATTATAAGGCAATACAGAAACCATCTTCACAAATCCTACAAAAATGGAAGATTTAAAATTAATGATAAAATTCCAATAAAATAGCTATTTCAAAGCTGGAATAAATAATGCGATCTACACTCAACCCTAAGATAAACTAAAAGATAAATATAATCTACTTTTAAAATGACATACGGAGAAAAACAAGTGAACAGCATACAATATCTATTAAAAATTCCTTTTTTTTATTTTCCGAATTAATGGATTTTACAAAATAGAATTGCATCTGGGTTATTTTCTAATTCTTAAAAGGCGTGAATATAAACAAAACTTTCGATTCAAGCCATGTCAAGGAATTACCTATTTGCGTAGCTAAAGATATATATTTATTAAACATTCAGTTCATCATTTCTTTCTCGACAAAAATAACATGCTTTGCAATGCAACACCATCCAACAACAAAGCGCAACACGGACAACGAAACTCAAGGTTTTCGCAAATACAGTAAATAGGGTCGTCTATATCTCTAGAGGATTATACTTAATTAAATTTACAATTTTACACTGCAAATTCAGCCCTCTTTGGAATGGCAATAAATAACACAGATTAATCTCTCAAATAACAGTTTGAGAAGGACCCTGTAGATTCTTAATGAAAAATATCTCCTTTCTCTTCAAAATATTTAAAACTCACGGAAAGGTTCGATTTAATCTTCAGTTCCGAAACTAGACATTCGTGAACTAATCAGCCTGTTCAACTCACGAAATAAGCTGATTTGTCTGTGCACTTTTGCTCACAGAGTAGGTTGTTGCGAGAAAATTGTTATTGAGCCTTTCCCCGGCTGTAATGAAATAAATAGATTAGGTTCGTGGCAGAGTATTTAGTAGGATATATCGAAAGTCCGAAAAGAGGACGGTTTTCTAGGAAATATAGGATTATATTCTTGATCACAATGTCTTGTATATCGCAGTTAAAGATCGGATCGACCAAGCGAAAGAGGAGGGGGGGGGGTCATTTTATTGAACGATGAAAATAAATATAAAGCCTTTTACTTAAAGAGATTGGATTTTTACGTGACGCAACTTTTCCAAGCGTTAATTGTTAATGATATCATCCTAGAAAGACAGTTAGGGTTTTAGAGTGTTCACTATAATCCCTGGATTTTAACTTTACGTCGAGACCTATTAAATAAATTTGAAGATTAAACTATAAGGTAATGATGTCAGAACTTGTTTAATATTTCGTATTTTCTGATTGAGGATAAACGCATTTTTATTTTTTAATATGTAAAAAGAAATTTAATAAAAAAGATTACGTGAATTTGAAAGTTATGTTAAAAGTAAAAACAAAAATATTTTTTATACTTTTTTTATTAAAAAACTGAAAAAAAAAAGGGCGATCATACTTTTTTTTAAAACATTTGGTGGTTAAGAGGAAATTTCAGATAGTTTCCACCTGATTTTGTTTCGACCGATGTAGACAAATATGTCAATGACGTTTTAATGATTTTTCTACTAATTCCTGACTGATTTATGTGATTTCTTACTGTTCTTTTTAATATATATGATTTGGTTGCGTATAATAATAAAATTACAAATGTTGGTTTTGCCAAAAAATGCACTTTTAAAAAAATTAAAGTTTTATGCAATTGAAGATTCTAACTGAATTTTCTACTGATACTGATTTTTGCTGATTTTTCTGATTCGACTGAATAAATATTTTATTAATTTTCTACTGATTTGGATTATTTCCTATTGATGTTTATAAAAAATAATTTAGTTACAGATGATAAGTCAATTGCAAAGTTTTAGAGGAGCGATAAAAATGATATTAAAAAATTGGAGTTTTATTCACAATTATGAAAAAAATATCGATTTTTTAATAAAAATTTATTTTATAATTGGTTAGTTTTCTTCAGCTGTTTCAATCATTATAAATTCAATGGAATCAAATGCCTAATTTGTACACAAATTAGAAACCAGATGAGGATAGTGATATGGAAATAAAATATGAACATTGTTTCATAATAAAGTTCTAAAAATATTTATATATAATATTCGAATACTCTGTAATACTCAGATAGCTCAACTGTACAAAATTTCCAAACTCAAGGTCAAAATAAAATAAAGGAATATTCGATGATAAAATTTGGAAATAACAAAGAAAAAAAATTGCTGATCATGCTGACATGTTGACGGTGGCTAATTATCCGAGTCAAGACTAGAAATAAAATTCCACTGCAGATGTGGAATACGATTGTGAGTGTGTGTGTGGGCGTGCGCGCGCGCGCGTTCGTTCTTCGGAAATTCTTCGAATCTTTCACGTCTTCCCAGAAGCCACATTTACCAGCTCGTATTTTTATGAATATTGTTGCAAGTTCCTAAAATTATGATTAGCAATTTCTATATTCGTCGGCAACAATTCATATTTTCCGAGCTCCGACTAGTCACCAAAGGTAATCAGCAAGAAAGACTTTTCTTCTTTACCAAAAACTAATCAATCCCTCCTTACAAAGTGTGATTCTAGTACTAATTTCCTCAACTTTTAGTTAGTTAATTTTATCTGCAGCTGAAATATTTTCTTCTTCGAAAATTCTTCGTATCTTTCTTTCTTCGATCACTTGGTATTCTTGTTGTCACGTCTTCTTAAAAGCTACAATTACCACCTCTCCCACTGCGATAAATCAATGTTCAAGATCAATGGCGAATATTTTTCTGGCCATAAAAAAACAACATAGATACACTTGCGATTGCGAGCAACCCAAGTGTAATTTGATAGTTGCGCAGATAAAATCGGCCAAGAATAAAAACCACTGCCAAAGCTGCTCTTGACATCAACTTGTCATCCTCAACACCCACCTCGCCCAGTGCGATAAATCAATGTTAAATATTTATTGTCGAGTATTTTTATGAATATGAATGCAAGTTCCTAAAGTTATGATTATTAATTTGTGTATGAGATATTTGTCTGCAACAAAACATAACTTGTAACTTCCAAGATCCGATGGGTCACTAAGAGTCACTTTTCTACCCAAAATTTTTCAATCTCTCCTAACAAAATGTGACCATAGTACTAATTTCCCAAACTTTTAGTTAGTTACTTTCATCTGCAGCTGAAACAAAAAAAAAACATAGCCCGACTGATCACTAAAGGTGATCAGCAATAAAGACTTTTCTATTCTTCTTTACTAAAAACTTTCCAATTCCTCCTAACAAAATATGACCATAAAACTGATTTCTCCAACTTTTAGTTAGTTACTTTTATCTGTAGCTGAAATACTTTCTTCTTCGCATCTTTCTTTCTTCGGTCAGTTGCTATTCTTTTGGTCACGTCTTCCTAAAAGCTGCATTTACCACCCCGACCAGTGCGATAAATCAATATTTATTGGGGAATATTTTTCTCTCCATAAAAAAAATAGATACACTTGCGATACTGAGCAAGCCAAGTGAACTTTGATAGTTGTGCAGATAAAATCGGCCAAGAGTAAAAACTACTACATAAGCTGCTCTTGACATCGACTTGTCTACATCTGGTTCGCTGGATTTTTCCAAGCGCAGAATCACGAGAATTTTATGCTTGGCAGCGCATTCGAGTTTTACAATCAGTTCGAGCTTTATCTATAACAAGAGGAAACTTTTGTTTTGTAGAGTAAGCGGCTTTCCTTCAAAATCCGTCAGAATATCTTTTCTGTCGCTGATTTTTCTCTACTTTTGGTACTGTGAAGTGAAATCTCGTTTCCTTGGATGTGGAATGTATGTCTCTGTAAAATATGTGTTGCAACATAAGCAAACGAATCTATTTCTGCTGTGATGGAAAAGGATTGAGAGAATAGAGAAATTAGAAATTTCTCTATTGTTCTGTCGAATTCTGGAGATTTGATCAAATTTCTAAAAATCCGTTGGCCTTAGAGTTATTGCTATAAGTCTCATTCTTTAAAAATTGTTTATATAAAGTATTTTCTTTCCATCTTCCCTGCAAAATACTTTTGTTTGGTCTATGAACTATTTTTGGAAACTAAAGATGTATTATTTTGAAGAAATCGGATAGATAAAATAATTCTACAATGTAATTCAATCGGAAAAGAATCATTACTTTTATGCATTCAAATTTTGTAAACTTTATTTAAAACATGACATTGGGTTAAGAGTTTACTGGTGATGGAAACATAGACAAAAATATCACGTCTTTTAGCATTTGTACATTTAAGACAAACATTTAAGCATTGTTTCTCTTCTTTTTTCTGAATTTATTTTCAAGTTCTGAAACTTTATAAGGGAAATATTTGCAGTCAAAATAAATTTCTCTTCAGAGTTATTTCACAGGAATTCTTAGAAAATTTTTGTTATCCCATAACTGTGCTGAAAAAAACTAAGTAAAATTCATTGATACTTTTTTATGTTTTTAGTCTAAGAATTAATTTTTAAAAACTAAACATTTTGTAATAATTTAAACTGCTGCATTAAATTATAAACCTATGTTCCAAAAATTTTAACGTAATAAATTAGTAATTTACACGTTTCTTTAGTATGATTTTTACTCGAATTAGTATGATTAAATCTCAAATTATTTAAATCAAATTATTTTAGCACATTTTTGAACTAAAAATTTGCAATAATAATAAGGCATAAATTATTTAATGCAGAAAACTATATAAATGCGTTATTTATTTATGCAAAATTCTTTCAAAGTCTTACTTGGTCTATCTGTGAGATGTGTGAAAGAGTCCCTCTGTAAAAAGGGCGAGTGAGTGTGTGAGTGTCATCTTCATAAGAGCTAGAAGTCAGACTTCTGCCCTCGGGTGCTCAGAGGTCTTTACTCTCAGAAGCTACCGCACCCCCTTTCCGTTGTAATGCTGACAAGACATCATCATCATCATCAAAGAAATATAATAAAATAGATTAAGGTTAAGGAAGGAGGTTAAGGAGGGAGTCCTTTAAGTAAAATCTAAACAATATATTAAGACTTTATATTTAAAACTTTCAAGAAAGAATATTTAAAATTGTTACTTATACATTAATTACTACTATCAATTAAAAAATACTTATATAGAACAATAATTAAAGGTATTAAAAAATTCTTTATTCAGATGCTTTCCAATATTCTCTTTATGTATAAAATATTAAAATGCTTAAAATCAAAATTTTTATCCATATCCTTGCATTTTTTATCGTTTCTTATGTTCTTAAATTTAAATAATACGCCTTTAATAGTTAAATAAATTTAACTCGTTGAGCATCAAATTGTTTATTACATATATTTTATTTTGGAAACTTGTAATATTATAATACCTTATCTAATGTTTCGTTAAAAAAAAAAAAGAACTTCAAAATTTGCATTTAAATATTCGTTTTCGACAAAAGAGTTTAATTAGACTTGCTCACGACATTTAAATTCTTGTGTAAACATATTTCACGCATTTTCTGTCAAATTTAAAAGAGTCAATATTGCACTTTTATCGTGCTTCAAAATAGATTTCTCCAGAATTTGAAATTTAAAATTTTAATTTGTGTAATATTATATATTAAAAAATAAAATAAAAAATTAAATTGATGCCTCAAAAGCGATAAATTGCCAATTTGTTGACTACGCATTTTGAGGCTTCAACAATTTGTTGCCTATGCATTTGGGGCTTCAGAAACCTCAAACCAAAACAACATCATGTTCTCACAAGATAATAAGTGAATCAACAATCAACAATATGAAAAGTCTTTATTATAGCAAATAGGAGAAAATTCGTAGAAAAACTAATATATTTTACTAATTAACTATCACTAACAAGCTGATAGACCTAATTATAATATTGTTAAATTATTCACCCTAACGAATTATTCTGCATGTTTCTGATTTTAAAATTCCATTTCATTTTCTCATTCATTAATATAAATGTAAATAACCACGTTGAAAATAATTAAAGCTATGCGAATATACATGCATTTGACATAAGACTTGAATTATTTCTATATCAAACACGATTTCACTCCTATGTAGACACATATTTTTCACTGTTTGTTTTTCTTTTTGCAATATGTTCATGTTCTTACAAAATCGTTTTCCTTGGTTAGAAATTAATAATGGAATCCAGTGCACCAAGATTCTTTGTTAACCTTTTTCGAAACAAAAATTTCTTATAAATTCAGAGCACTTTTTTTTTCTGCAATCGTATTTGACGATGTTGCTAAAGTAGTCAGTAAGGAGTTATCTCTTAGACCACAAAATAAATTGTTCGTCAATTACAAGTGTTCTTCCTTATGGCAACATATATGTTAAGGCTTAATAGTTCATTCTCTTTCATTAAATTATTGTATTTTTAATGTTAAGAAAAAGAATTTTATATCTTCTAAGAAAAGAATTATAAGAAAGAAGAAAGAAGAAAAGAATTTTATATCTTCTAAGAAAAGAATTATAAGAAAGAAGAAAGAAGAAAAGAATTTTATATCTTCTACAAAAAAGAATTTTATATCTTTCGCATCACTCCATTCTTTTAAATACTATATTTCAAGATTTCTGCAAAAAAGTTTCAAGAATTATATTCCTATAAAACATTTTATTTGTTTCGTTATGTAATGAAATTGTTGTTATGGTATCATTAAAGTCTTACAGCTTACATCACAAAAAGAAACTATTGGTCAACTAATCTTTAACATATTTGTTAAAGATTAACAGTTAAATCTCTTTTATTAAATTATTGTGCTTGTAATCCTAAGGTATCTTCTACAAAAAAGAATTTTATATCTTTCACATCGCTTCGTTTTTTTAAATACAACATTTCAAGATTTTTACAAAAAAGTTTCAAGAATATTCTTATCTTGAAAGAATATTCTTAGAATAGAATATTCTTGAAAGAATATTCTTATCTTTTTTAGAATATCAAAAAAAAATTCTATTTGTTACCTTATATAATAAAATTGTTACTAAGGTAGTAGTCATTAATATCTTGTCTCCTGGATCACAAATTAATATTATTATTTCTTATATTGTTCACCTCTTTTTTTAATCCTTGTTTCTTTAATGGAATTTATTATTTCATTTCAGAACCACATGCTTCAACATTGCCCAGAGTGACTTTTAACCAGGCACAAGTCCGGGCTGAAGAAGGTTCACCCGTGCAACTACCATGTGTAGCTCAAGGAAATCCGCCCCCTACCTATAGGTAAGTTCAATACAAATACAGTTTGATTTATTATCATTATAAAGTTAAATTGCACAGGATTGAAAAAGATAACTTATCAGACTCAATATTCAGTCTGAAACTAAAAAAATAATCTGCTAGTGAAAATAAAATATTCAGTATGAAACTAAAAAATAATCTTATAGTGAAAATAAAATATTAATATAGAGATGTACCTGCTATAACCTTATCAGAACATGCGGAAAACAAATGTGAGGATTGAATTAAAGTCTATGCCAGTTTTGTAAGATCAATACAAATACATCTTGATTTCATTTCCTGAAAATGTGAAATTGCAAAATAGAATTAAAATCTATTCCAATATTTAAAGATCAATACAAATACAACTTGATTTCCTTTTCTAAAAACGTGAACTCGCAAAGTATGTAAGGAAAGGTCAATTATCATTTAAGGGTCAAATGAACCTAAAATAAATTTGATAGAGAAAATGGAATGTTAAAGAGACACAGCTATTATAAATTTATTAAAATAGTTAAAAAACAAAATAAACTTTAAAGGGGGAGTTGAATTTAAGTCTTCCCTTTTTACGAGATCAATACAAATACATCCCGATTTCTTTTTCTGAAAAACTTAAGATGAAAATGAAGGGAAAAAAATAAATTTTCAGATTTACAATAAAATGAATCTAAAAATAATTTGCTTGGAAAAATAAATTATAGTATAAAAAGACAGCAGTTATAAACTTCTCAGAATATACAAAAAAAACTTTAAAAAATAGTTGAATTAGAGCCTATACCAAATTCATACGATTGATATAAATTGAAATGTCAAGAAAAATAAATTAAATAAAAGCATATTAAAGAAAACAATGGAAGTCGTAACAAAATTCTAAAATATTGACGACTGTTACGTTAAACCAGCCCCAACAGAATTTTCATCTTTGCATATTTACAAAGTAACATTTTTCTTCATTTACCACAAACTTATTTCAGGAATTCTGAAATGAATATACGCTAAACAAATACGAAACAATAAAAGAAAAAAAAATTTTCAGTTCCACTTCTAACAAATCCGCAAACAATGAAATAATTTCCTATCCCACTTATTTCAATAATGAAGAATACTTTCTAGTAAAGTTCGCTTTTGCGACTGAACTCTGCCGCCAGCTATGGAAAATACTTTGCATTGTTTTTTTTTGTTGTTTTTTTTCCTTTTCATCTTTTCTTCCAATAAATATCAAACATTATATGAAATGAATGAGTTAATAATGAAACTGCCTCAAGAAATGCGATAATTAGCTCCCGTTTGTGCAATCTAAAGGGAATTAATAACTTCCTTTTTTTTAGAAAGTAATAGGAAGAATATCTGTAGGAGTAGCATCAAAAGTTGCTTTGTTGTCCTTTCACATTATTAATGGCTGTAATTAGTGTTCTTTAGCCTTTGCTTAAGTTTTACTGGCATATGCACTTTTGCCAAACAATGCTAGCTAAATAGGAGTTAAATGTGGAGAAAAGAATTATCATTATCTTTTTTATTTTATTTTTCATACATTCGATACATATATTTCTAAGAAATTCATTAAGTTATGTTTAAGTATCTGAGAAACATTAAGAGGAAATGTATTCAGCTGATATGATGAAAACGATTATTTTTATTGATATCGTTTTGACTACAACTATTTTTCCTTAATATAAATCCATTCAAGAAGTTAATAAACAGTACCCATAAGACTTCTTCAAATCAAATGATTTTCTCTGAGATATTGTGATTAAGAAAAAATATGTTGGACAGATTTTAAATCTCATTTCAACATTAATTTTGATTTTAGAAACATTTTATAAATATAAAGAGCCCTTTCTCTCAAGAGTATCAGTGTATTGAATCTAGCTTGAAAATTAAAATTTGTGCAGCATATAATAGAACCTTTGTACGAGGGAGAGTCAAAAAGTAAAGGGATATTTGAGAAAATGTGTTTTCATTCTAATGGTAGAAAACTGAAACATACATTAATTTTCTGTATATCCATCCTGGGCTTCAATGCACTTTTCCCAACGTTTCACAAGTTTTTTTATTCCATAGGAAAAAAACATTTTTCGATTGTATTTATAACTAATTTGCACCGCGTCATTGGCTTCTTTATCTGTTGAAAATCTTCATCCTTTCTGAACTTTCTTTAATGGTTCAAACATATGGAAATCACTTGGAGTCAGGTCTGGACTGCATGATGGGTGTTACAGCATTTTGAAATTCAACTCCTTTATTATTTTATCCGTTTGTTAGGCAGAATGTGGCCGAGAATTATCTTGCTGAAGGATGACACCTTTTCGCAGCTTTGCATGATGTATGGAACTGATGGTAGGACCCCATTTAGTTCGCAACACACCATGGCTTCCATATTGTCCTCATTGGCTGATCCCAATCTTTCGTCGAAACATAAAGAAGTGTCTTCTTTGTCTGAAGAGCTCTATCCATTCTTAGATTTTGCTTCTTGATAAACATCTGTCATCATATTTAATTTGCATTTGATGAATAATTTCCCCCGGTTTAACACTTTCCAGCAAATAAAAGGTGAATTATTCAGTTCATTTCCTCCTTGGTTATAGATCGACAACAGGTCTGTCATGTTTAATGGTCTGCAACATTCCAACGACTAACTCGGAAATAAGAGTGACACGTTGCATAGAGGTGTTGCCGACTACACTAATTCAACGCTTGATAAAGTGCTACCAAATAGCTGGGCAAAGAAATTGCAAAAGCACCTTTACCTTTTAACCACGAAATGAGGATTGGCGCTAGTGCTACCAAATAGCTGGGAAGATAAATTGCAAAAGCCCCTTTACTCTTTGAGCTCGAAATGAGGATGAGATGCTTCCGCCATGGGGGTTGGATCTTGAAACCCTAGAGGGCACATAAACAGGTGAGGATCTGGCTCCTCCCATCATTGAAGGGACGTGCTTCCTTCGGGAAGGGTTGTACCGCGGACGGTGATGACCCTTAGGATTCAATACAGTTCCCGCCAATGTTGCTGTTGCGGCGGTTCGGTAATTCAATATTTATTATCCTTGTACCTTCGGGCGGGTTCGAGACACAGTGATATGACTTACTTTTTGACTTTTTCTCGTTTTTTATTTGGAATATGAATATTACTTTTAAATATATTCTTATTTTAAGGAGATGCATAATACCTGTAGCGTAACTCTATGCTACTCAATATTTCAAATAATTATGCTGAACTACATCTACTCGATATCTGTTTTGGCTGATTGAAAATATACTGAATAAACAAGAATGTGGCATATAAAGCATTTAATCACTACACAACACACAAAATAAAGTTACATCAAGAAGTTTCTTAATCCATTTATGAAAAGCGAGAACAGAACAACTGATGTCAGTTCTTCTTAGCTCTGATTGGTTGGTTAGGAGAAGCCTTCCGTAATAATACCAATTCAGAATTGTGTGCTCGTTACCATTTTTCCAGTATGCAATTATATTTCGATATTTTATGTCCATGCATATAAATAAATTGAAGTATCAAAAATGTTATGTTACTTCATGAAATTTGATGTCTGTCACCATTAAGTTCTGTCATTCTTTTGTTTAAAAAGTCTCAATATCTCTCAACAATCTATGAATAGGAAAATTATCTTTTAAAAAGTTTGCAATTATTATTGCAATAAATGTGCGATACAAAACATCAAAAGGTACAAACAAAAATATGCAATTAATGCAAAATTTAAATATTTCAGAAATAGAGGAATTATTATTTAAAAGAATATGCATTTATTATATGAAGTGACCGTACATGTAAAAAGTCAAAAAGTACAAAAAAAAATGAACAAACTTTTAAATATTTTAGAAAAATCAAAAGTACACTTCAAATAAAGAAATGCAATCAAAAAATTTACCCCATTTATAAACGAGTGAATAACATATTTAAAAAAAATAGGAGAGAAAAAAAGAATAAATGTTTTAAAAAACACAGATAATATTTTCCTCATAAAAAAAATCATTTAAAAATCATTTAATTTTTGTACATAAATTCTTAGAAACAATATTAAGTATTCTTAATTTTAAAAAATGTAAATTCATGCAAATTACATGACATAATGATATAACATAACCACAATTTTATACTTCATTCTACAAGGCAAAATGAAAAAAAGTTATACGTATGTAAGTAAAAAAAAACAAATAAAATAAAACATTAATGCTGAAAACAAACAAAAAAAAACTTTTAAAAACTGTACTCCTAAGTTTATTATTAAATAAAATAGCTTTTTATTATTAAAAATTTTTAGCAGTAAATTGCTAGAAATTTAATTTTTGCTAAGAAAAGGTTCGTCAGAAAAAATATATAGTTAAGAATATATTTTGAAGTTCATTATTGAATGAAACGTTTTGCAGTTGCCAATATTCAAAGGATTACCTCAAATATATACCTAAAATATATAAAATATTGTTTGAAACTTTCTGGCAAGTCTGAGACATTTCGAGATTCCTCATCAAGTGAAGCTCCTGTCTTAGTTTTTCTCACAGTAAAAAGAATATTACAATGAGTTTTTGTTTAAAAAAATAATCTTCTCTCCCTTTGTCCATGTCTTGGTATGCCACAATTTTGGAAAATATGAACAGATATGCTTTTTAAGGTGTACGTACACACTAGAAGATTATTTAAAATTTTAACTTTAAAAATGCAGTTTTTTTACAGTACGTCATTAATATATGTTTAAACTCATTTCAGTGATAAAAAAACCATATTACACTAATTATTAATTAATTAAATAATATTTAATGAGCTAATTAGCATATTTTTTGACACATGATATCTTAAATTCTAATTTATACAGACACACAATTCTAGTTGGAAATTTTGCCTAATATTAGTCTTCATGTTGTCTGCCTCAATCAAGTTATAAAAATATATAGTTGTTTTTTTTTAATTTTTTCATTAACAATGAATAGAAAAAGCGAGATTTTTTCTGTAATTTTAACTTTCAAATAGCTATTAAAAATTTATTTCTACAAATATAACTTTGATTGAGGCACAAAACATCCGCTATTTCATGCAGATTATTTGATATATAAATAATTGTATTTGGTTAATTTCTTGTTTTGAGTTATGATTTTTTGAATGATGCAACATAGTGGGAAAATATCATTCTTCATCAAATGAGTTAAAAAAAACCGTAACTGGAATTTTTAATGAAAGCACCTCCAAAAAAATAATTATAACTCGAGAAATATTTCGAATATTGACAACATCTTGGTATCGTTTGAAAGCTAAAGGATCAGAGAACATTATTTAGCAATTCAAAAAATATTCGATATTTTGAACGATTTTCGAAGTTTCAAATGTGTACATACACATTATGTGTTCTGCTCTTAGTATTGATGTACACAAAAATATCTTCTTTTACTAAACTGAAGCTGCTCTATAATATTGTAATAGAGATGTTTCGAGATATGGACGCTAACTCTGTTATTGGCCGCCAGGTTATGCTGTAACTGCTCTCATCGCATAGCGAATGGTTACTTTTATACCTAGAGACATCATGTTTGTAGCGATAATTTTCGCTGCACTCAAGTTAATGCGCGGTAGCAGGACTCTAGTGGACACTTTTGTAAATTTAAAATGAAATTTGATTAATCAGTAAGAGAGCTACATCAGGGTTAGAATCTGTCTGTATAGAATTTATAAATAAGTCACATCATCATCAACTGCTTTGGTTTGTTATCAGACTCGTATGTGTTCTTTCTTTTTTTTTAACTCTCATTTTTCATTTCACCTTATTCGTCATTTTATAAACATTCATCGTTGAAAAGTCCTTACACCCAAGAATTCGCTGGAGTGTTAATAATAAATGAAACTTCGACTGATTGAAGCCTTAAAGAATAAATAAAAAGTTATCTAAAGGCTAATTATGATATTAACTGTGAAGTTAACTGTTTTCGGTCCATGTTGTTATAACATTAAAAAAAACAGACAAAATACATTTTGCAATCATAGTTATTTTAATTATTATTCATAAGAAATGTGGTTTTAAATGGAATATCAAAAAGCTGAAGAATTTTGAATCCTAAACAAGGTCAACATTAAAATTCGAATTTCAAAAACAATTTGGAAACTACCGAGTTCATTTAATCTAAAAAGACGGTAAGTTAATGATTTTGACCCTTACAAGTAACATGATTAAAATTCACAAAAGTAAAAACATATGATTAAAGTTAAACTCATGATTCTGACCTTTACAAGTAATATGTTCAAAATTCACAAAAGTAAAAACTTTCTAGGGCATTCCTCGATTTAACATTTTTTAATTCATTCTGAAGCAATGTTGGTTAGAATGAAAGATCAGATACCTGAAGGATCATGCTATCCGACAAATCTCAAACAAACACTTTAAGTGAAACTGGTTTCCACCGAAGAACCGTCGTGTAAGCGGGTCTGGTGTACATTAAATCCGTCAGGGCCAAATGTCCTCTCGCTGGTGTGGTGTGGAAATTTCGAAAGGGGGTGCCATATCAAATGCCGTCCTCGTAGTCTGACCGTAGTTCAAAATTAAGAGGTCAGTTCCAAAAAAGCCCTAGTGTACCTTTAAAACGGGACGTTAATATAACTAAACTAAACTAATAGAAACTGGCCATCTCAACATTAATGAAAAATATCAAATTCATCTTTCTATTTTGAATTTTTAACTTTTACGAATAATTTTGTCTTAGAGTAAAACAAACATCTACTTTGAAGTTGCGTCCATTTTGAAGTAAGTGAAAATTACGAACATTTTAAGTACCAGAAATTTTTAATTCATTCAAAATCATGTTGATTAATTAGCGCTGCTTAATGATGTAGATATTTTGCATAAATTAACAGCATAAAAATATATTTATAAACTAGCACCCTAAAAATAAAAACCAAGGAATATATATCTCATGTTCTATTAATCAATTATCAGCGGACTTGTCCATGGTAAGTGCCATCAGAAACAACAACCACAACATTAATCAATTAAAAATTATATGTATATTGGTAAAAAGAGAATGTTGGTTTTTCAGACTCGACCGTATTAATTTTTGCTGAAACGAATTTCCAGGTTACATATTTTTTTTTTCTAGACTTAAAAGTATCTATTTCAGTTTAAAAATTCCTCTAAAGCTCTATAAAATCAATTTCTAGATGAGAAATTCTTGTTCCTGTTTTATTATTTAAATGATTTTCACATCCATAGGCAACATAAAGTATTCGTTATCAGATATTGCTCTCTTACACTCTTTCAAAAGTATCTCTATATCAATAGCATCGAGTTTAAGTTTAGATACTAAAAATGAATATTTAATACGCCAAAAACACGTTTCAGAAGTTATGGGTTTATTTTTAAATATTTACTAGTCACTTTACGCTTTCTCGATTCCATAAATGGAAAGCCCGGATGCAGAAGGGTGAATCCAAAACATATTTTAAAAACCTATGCTGACTTTTACTGAAAAATAAAATATATTCAGCTTCAAGAAGCGTTCTCTTTATACGCCTCGAACACTCACAATTTAATTTTCAAAAATGCCTAAAAATTCATAAACTTTGAAAACGGTGTGAAAGGTGTTTTTAGACGAGATCCTGCGAGCATAAGCCCTCGAAAAGGTAAAACAAAATTTAATTATTCGTGTAATTCAATGATGTCTTGCTTGAGTCGAATAAAAGGTGTATAATTTATCTCCTTGACGGAATCATGAATAATGTAAGGATATAAATTAAATTATTTCCAACTGGAGGCTTTCCTCCTCTGAATAAACTTTTTCTTCTTAAGCTACTTCAAAGTGCTGGAGAAGTTGAGGATTTCAATTACTTTTACTGTGCTGTATTCCAGCGGAATGTTTACACATTAAGATGGATGGTAGTATTTTCTATTTTCGGTGCTGAAGCACTTATAAGTAGAATTATGAATCGTATATTGGTTTTTATACAAAGAAGGCGGCGCTTAATTTCATCAGATTATCCTTTTTAAACAACCTCATAAGTTTTACTTATGGTAGATGATGAAGATATAAAGGATACATCAAACTTCCACACCATACAAGCATTCATTCTTATGGATTGGTTTCCATACATTAATCCCAATATGAATCTTTTATAGAATCTCGAACGCAAATTTTCACTTAATTGAAGAAAGATCTAAACCCCCAAAACTGGGGTGAGCATTTATTTAATAAAATATGGCATATAGACATATTCTCAGTCACCAAATTTAAACACCTAAATTAGTAAACAATGATACATATAGGGTATCAATAAGATAAATATGGTTGCAGCAATAAGATAAATAGGGTGGTAGTAATATGGCAAATAGGGTAGTAGCAATTTGACTTCTGTGGAGATTGGTAACAAAAACTGTAAGAAATTAAATTTTTATATGGCCCCCATAGGGTAAATTGTCAATTAAAAAACTATTTCCCTTATACTAGTTTCCCTAATACTTCCCAACAACGGAAACACAAAATTCTCCGCTTGTGACTACAAAATTTTCCGAGAAAGGAAAATTTATTGACTAGGGCCCCTTTTAAATTGGAACTAGCATCTATTTCATATAGACGTATATTTTTAATAACAAAATTTAAATACATGAAGAAGTAAGCAATAGGACTAATAAGGTAGATAGCAATATGGTAAACAAGATAGTAGCAATTTGACTTATGTGGAGATTGGTAATAAAAAGTATAAGAAATTAATTTTTATATAACCTCCATAGGGTAATAGTGTCAATTAAAAAAATATTTCCCTTATTCTAGTTTTCCTAATACTTCCCATCTATGCAAACATAAAATTCTCTTCTTGTGATTACAAAATTTTCCGAGAAAGGAAATTTTATCGACTCTGGCCCTTTTTGCAAAATATCTAAATCCCAAAATTGAAACGAGTATTTATTTCATAAAATATTGCATATAGATGCATATTTTCAGTGACAAAATTTAAATACATAAAGTAGTAAGCAATATCACTAATAAGTTAGATTGCAATTTGACTTCTGTGTTAATTGATAATAAAAAATGTAAGAAATTAAATTTTTATATGGCCCCCGTAGGGCTAAATTGTTGATAAAAAGTGCTTCCCTTACACTTACCAATGCAAGCGCAAAATTACCCTCCTGTGATTTTCTAAAAAAAGCAAACTTATTATTTTGTGCCATTTTTGTATAATTGTTATATAGCCCCTTTAGTTTTATGATTAAATGACGAAAACACCTGAAAAAGTGCATCAAACATCCATAAGCAAGATAATACTCAGCTCTAATGTTGATTTGCATACATCATTTCTACAGAAGAATATGTTCTTAAAGAGAAGTTATCCATTAAGTGAAGAAACAACTGGTATATAGAGGATATCCTAAAACTTCGAGTTTCGAACTTTTATTATACCAGATAGAATAGACTTTTATGAAAATCTATAGAAAAACGCATAAAAAATTTAATTTGTACACTGCTTTCACAGTGTGAATTGTTAATTACTAAAATATATTTCTTATTCTTGTTCATGCAAACAAAATATTTTCCACTTATCACATCAAAACTTTCCAGGTAGGCAAATTCCTACTTTTGCATATATCTGTATTAAATCTGAAATTAATTTTTCTTTGAACTTTTCAATGATAATGCACATATTCCATTGGGAGAGTTAAAAGATGTAAGTTAGATAAACTTTTATTAGATCTAATTAATTTTTTAAAATTTTTTTCATATAATGCATTAATTAAAGTGTTTACAAAACATGCTTGAAATTAGTATCTTTTATACCGCTACAAAGATTCAATCTTCTAGCAATCCTTGCATATACGAGCAACTCATTGAGATTCCATCCAGTATAAATTATCAGCATTTCAAAGCCTTCCCCGTTATTGAAATACATTAATTTTAGGTTTAATATTATGCCGACAAACGCGAACAAAGAATTTTATTTTCTTACTCGGAATTATGATACTAGTCTGATATTATACTACCTTAAAAGTTCAATTTCTGGAACTTCTCTGCCCTTATTTATTATATCGAAGATGGAACTCAAACAAGTGTGCTTGATTAGCAAATTTATGATGACTGAATGATCTATTACTAGTAAAATATTTACATATGATAGTTTCTCTGTTCTGAATAAATCTGCATTTCTAAAATAAAGGTTTTCTCTAAATTTGAGATAAACCTCTTTAAATATAAAAATAAACTTATCTCTCGTAATTTTGAAAATAGACATTGCATCTTTGTGTGTACGTAGACGAATGTAAAAGAAATATTTTACTTATTGATACTTTTACATTTTGAGTATCATATAAAGGTTAAAAACATTTAATCTCAATAGAAATCGAGGTGTTTTCATAAAATTTTTCACTTTATTTGATGAAACTTTGGACATGGAAGTACATGTTTACATTCTGAAGTATCCTATGTTCAGAATATAAATTCAAATCTTGACTTCATAGAGTTACGTTAGAGATGACAATAGTCGGGGGAATAATTTATAAATGTCAAGCGAATCTTTTCTCACTCCGATATTCAGTTAGCAGACGATAATATGACAACACAATAATATGACTTCTATTCCGAATATCCTGCCATTGTAACAATAATCAATCGCTAGTCATTAAAAAAAATGCAAGTCATCACATTTCATCATTTGAACAGCTGTCCTCTTACAAGCAAAATGACACCATAATCATTTTCTGACCATTAAAAAATGTAAACCATCAAAATTCGTCGTCTGACAACTGTGCTCCTGGAAACAAAATAATACAATAATCATTCTCTAGCCCTTAAAAAAGGCAAATCATCCCATTTCATCGTTTGAAAGCTGTGATCCTGGAAGCAAATTGCAACAATAATCAATCGCTAGTCATTAAAAAATGCAAGTTATCGCAGTTCATCATTTGAACAGCTGT
>JAPMOR010080646.1:0-16467 GCA_026543865.1 Argiope aurantia | reverse complement strand
GTCATTAAAAAATGCAAGTTATCGCAGTTCATCATTTGAACAGCTGTGCTCTTGCAAACAAAATGACACCATAATCATTTGCTACCCATTAAAAAATGTAAAACATCAGAATTTATCGTCTGACAGCTCTGATCCTAGAAACCAAATGATACAATATTTTTTTTCATTTTATAAACATGCCATTAATACTTCCATCAAAAATTAAAATATCTCTTCGTTTAAATTCCAAACTATTCTTTTATAAAATTCTTGTTTCAAAAGAAAAAAATTCGGCATCATTTATCTACCACCGTTTAATTTCAAAGTATTGGCTTTTAAGTTGCTATTACTTTTCTTTCTATATATGAAAACAATAGTATCAACATCCAAGCACATCCAAGTAGCTAGCATTGACAACTTAAGATTTAAATCCATTAATAAATTTAAAAATTACCATTTCTTTAAAGAATACATTAAATTTTAAAAGTTAAATTATCTTCGTAAAATATAATAACGATTTTTACAAATTTCTAACTTGTTTAAAAAGTTTGTAAATAAACTCCATAAATATAGTCTTTTGTGTGTCCATCGTATGAAGTAAAATTAATTTCATTTTAATTATTTATACTCAACTTGGAACAAAACCAGAAAAAATCAAATTCACTTCTTCCTTTATCTTCTTTTTCCATCATATTTAATGAATAAATAATAGTTGGAAGTTAAGTTAGATTTTTTACTTTATAAAGAATGAAGAATAAATGTTCTAAGGCAGATTATGTTTAATAGTTAACAAAAATCTTTGTAGTCATTTCATGAGAACTCAATTTTTTTTAATTACTATTTGCAAGTTATTTACTGTAAGACTTTCAAACTCTATTCTTAATGGAAATGATAAATAAGCTGAAAATAAGACTAATAATTTTCTAAAAAAATTTTCTTTTGGAATATTATTATTACATCTTATTTTTCTCCATTTTTCCCCTTTCACTTTATTGTGGACATTTACTTCGTGAGCATTTAAAAAAGCAATAATTTTGATTTCTAGAAGCAAAATATTAAAATTTTAGCAAAAACTATTTTGATTTTATTATATGAATACTGAGGGGGATTTGTTCACATTTCAATGTAATTAATTAAATAAACTATCATACTATTTAATTATTTTTATTTTTATAATTAACATTTGCTGAGAAATTTAATTATAGTTTTGATATTATAAAATATTCTTTAATTAAAAGAAAGTATTTGGTAAATAAAAACAGAAGTAAAATATCGTTCTTCTTGTGTTTTTACAAAAAGATACTACTGTTGTTTAAAGTTTTTCACCTAATTTGTCTAAATTTGAGTAAATATGAACAGATATGATTAAGAATGTTGAAACATTAGGTTAAGAAATCTCTTTGAAAGCACTTTTAGTGAGACAGAATGCCACAATGATGAAGAAGAATATTGCAAGCATGCTATAAGACAAAAAAGGAAGCCTGCCAATAAAATCAATGAATCATCACTGATGAGTTCAAAAATATCGTCCCCGATTGTCAAAAAATGATCTTTTAAGAGCAAACATTATTATAATTAAAAATGTAATTGAAATTTTTCTGTGGTACAGTAGTAATACTTATAAGTGTTAAAAAATTATATTCTCTATGAGAACACACTAATGTCACGATATTTGAACTCAAGCAGATTTGGAAATATGTGAAAAATTCATCACGAAATTCCATCATTATAAACAGGGAGCTAGTTAAATACATTTTAAAACAGTGAGCATTTAAATGAAATTTATTTTTAAAAACATTGAATCTAATTTCCCTGAAGTTTATTAATACGTTTATTAACAAGCCGTTAGACTTGATTGAAACTTTCTCCAAAATAGCTATATTTCAAAACATGAAAATTAGTACTTTCATATCAAACAATCAGCTTCAAAATTCTTCAGGTGGGTGCCAGATCAGGTGCCGTCCTAGTCAACCCTAGTGTTGCTTTCAAACGGCACGTTAATATAACTTTAAAAAAATCAAAATTCTTCAAAAATGTATCCAATTAATTCATGCTTATTCTAGAAGCGAGGGTTACTGATAACCAGGCCAGACTGGGCTACCAGGCATGAGCGCTGTTTAGTGAGACACAACTTTTGGGTGAACTCACAATACAAGCAAATGGCACGACAAAAAAAAATCCAATACAAGGATCCAATCAAAGGAGCAAAATTAATGAGTTAAAAATTGTCAACTCTAGTTGACAGAAAATGTTCTTTTATAAAAAGCTATTTAAAAGCCTTAAAACTCTTAGAAGTGTAATTGAAATTAAACTGTTAATTCAGTAAATATTAAAATATCCTATTTTTGCTGACAGTACACTATTTCAGGCAGGGTAATGACAAACAAATAATTGTAACATCTCGTCTTTACTATAAAAGAAATTAAATAAAAACACATTAAAACAGTGGGCATTTGAGTTCCATTTATATTTTAAAAAACATTTAATCAAAATGAGTTGATTTTTACTGATACTTTTTTTCACTCTCCCCAGACCATTAACTCTGACTATAGATCTCATGAAAATAGTTATCATTCCAGGCATGAAAATTATTGTTTTCATATCAATCAATCTTCCTCAAAATTCTTCAAGAATGTACCCAATTAATATATGCTTATTCTACAGTGGGGACTACTTATTAGCATTATTTAGCGAGACACAATGTTCTGATGATTCCACATTATTAGCAAATGGCATCATAAACACATCCAATAAATCAGATCATCATTAATGAGTAAAAAAATATTCAACTACAGTTGACAGGAAGTAATCATTTTAGAAATAATTATTTAATAACCTTAAAATATTAAAAATTCAGTTAATATTAATTGCTTAAAAGTCAGTTAGGTAAATATTAAAATATCGTATTTTTTTTTTTGTTGAGCTTTTGTTTTTAATTTCAAGACAAGTAGTGACAAAAAATTATTGTAAATTCTCGTCTGTACTAATATGAAAGAAATTAAATAAAATAGCTTTAAAACATTTTGCATCTTAGTTTAATTTCTATTTAAAGAACATTTAATCTAACAGCGTTGGTTTTTACCTGGTACTTTTTTTCAGCCAGACCATTAACTTTTTGACGATAACCCTCTAGAAAATAGCTATCATTCCAGGCATGAAAATTACTACTTTCATATCAATCGATCTTCTTCACAATTCTTCAAGGAGGTGTTCAATTAGTTCATGCTTGCTCAACGACGACAGCCACTGATTAGCAAAGCTCAGTGGTGACACAACTTTCTGATGACAGCGAAAAACATTACAAACAAAAGACTCAGCGAAAGCGGAAGATACAGCCAGAAGCTCATTATTAATGGCTTAAAAACTTTCAACGGTTGACAGGAAATTATCTTCTGATAACAAAGTGTTTAGCGTGCAGATAATAATTTGCAGTTGTCGTTGAAGTGAAGATTAATATTTCTCTTTAGCTGCAATTGGCGACCGAATTGAACTTCTTGGCGAGTAAAAAAAGCAGTGGAAATTCGCTTGGAAAGTTTGATAATCTGTTGAAAATGAATTGGGAATAATAAGTCACAAAATATATGCGATGAAAGATCTTTTGCGCCATAAAAATTGTCCTGAACTGAATTATCCTTAAATTTGTTTACATTTTTTTTCAAACAATTATAAAAGATTTGACTCATTAGTGGGGATAATTTACTTTTATTTATTTATTTATTTTACTTTAAGAAATGTTATCAATTAGAGATTTATTTTCAAATTTACGATAAAGCTTGCATTCAATTTAAGTTTTACATTATACAATTTTGGTTAGGAAAAACCAAAATTATGAAACACCGTTATTTTTTGTGTTTAAAAATAAATTAAAAGTGAACATTTTCAGCTTTCCCGTTAATTAATTATTTCTAATCCCACATATGGCTCTCTATTATATTCTTGAAATTTTTATGAATATAATATTCATTCCCTTTTCTACAATATATATTTTGGATTGAATATTGTCAAGAAAACATTATTTAACAATAGATATCGAAATAAGTAAAAAAAATTAAAGGAAATAATACGGCAGTTTAATAAAAAAGTAGTACTTTTAAATTAATAATTTATTCACTAATTAATTCAAATCCTCTACTTTGAGTAATTATTAAAGACATAAATATATTTGATTAATTTATTTATTGATTATTGACAAACCATAAAATGTATATAATTTATATGAAAATCACACAAAAGGTAATTACCAAAGTAAGTCTGGCATATATTGTTATTCAAATTCATTATGCATTAATAATTTTGAAGTATAATCAATTTACATGACATAATAATGAAATGATAAAAGACTGTAATGTCCATTTTATCTTTTGAGCACTTTCTTCACAAAGATTTTTACAAATACCTATCTTTTTAATTGCTAATTAATTTATTGAAATATCCATCTTAATGATCTAGTGACTTCAATTTCTTTTAATTTCCAATATAATGCCTTTCAAAATCGACATATACATACATCAAAAGTCGTTTGCTCTAAAATTTCAGTATAAATTTATCATTGCATTATATGAAGATATCTTTATTAATCGTCTGCGTTTTTTACATTCTCATGTATGAAATAGAGTTAAATATTATAATCTTCAAAAATTCAAACTCCTGATTTTGGGCGAATCTCCGTGTTTCAAACTTTCTTGAATCCAAAAAATAAATTATTAGAATTACATCTGTCTGTCAGTTTGTCTATCTATTTATCTGCAAACAAGATAACACAAAAGTTCTTTGAAATAGAGTAATGAAATTTGGTATATGGACTTACATTTATATTTATAAATTATTTTCAAATGTTAAACAAAATCCATTCAAATGGAGGCTGTCTGTCTGGCTATCCGATAAAAAAAAATTCGATAACTTCAAACTGCCAAAAGAAAAATCTAGATGAAATTTTGTACACATGTTTAGTATCCAAATATAGATATCAGATTTTAGACCAATCGTTTTGTCGATTTTTACTTCCGCATACATGTAACAATAATAACTTATAATATAACTATCTGATAGTTCTCATATTCTGTATGTCAACATGGCACCATGTTCCGTCACTGATTATGATACATGAATATTTTCACACTTAAATTGGCAGACGAGAATTCGGTGGTTGGCCGGTAAGATATGCCGCTCCCATTCATTTACCTTTTCATATTTTTTATGTTAGTTGAACAATGTTTGTCCCCTGAATAAAATAGTATGTCGCTTCTTAGTAAATATATGTCAAATATTAATGCTGGTCGTTGTCCTTTCCCATATATATATATATTATGTTAAGTATACTACAAATTGCTAGAATTAAGTACAGTATACTCCCGAATATCCTATCATCCGACCTTCGTACTATCCAGCCTAGTTTTCTTTTATCCTAATTATATCTTGAAGGCAAGGCATCGCATAGGTAACATTGCCAAGACGTTGGAAGCGGGAGTTTACAATGATCATCCTATATGTCGTGCACAAAATACAAATTATGACAGGAAAAGAGCAGCGTTTTGTCGTTATTTATTGTTTCGTCAGAGTGTAACGGGCGTTGCCGCTATTCCTAATTATAGCTGCGCGGAATGTACAGTATTCGCAAATTGTTCATGGATTGTTCTTGATGATTTTTAAGTATAACCACAGTGAAGATTATAGAATTTAGGTTAAAATGTGAACAGTTTGTATCCTTTAACATAATTTCACATCTAATTGATTTTAGTAATGTATATTAACATATATAAATTGCCAGTACAGAGCCTTTTGTTTTAACTCGAAACGTTACCGGCATCTGCTTCTATGATTCCCCGGGCCACGGCTGCATTTACATTCTACATGGCTTGAGATAAATGAAGGCCTTAGTACTAAATAAGAAGTGAAAAAATACGTGAATTTTGGTATAAAAACTTTGTATTTTGGTATATTGGTGGGCAAAGAAATGTGTTCATAGAACTCCGGCATATCCGGTGTTTTTGTTATCCGGCCTATATTTCCGCCACATTAAACCGGATACTTGCCCTCGGGAATGTATTGTATTCTACAAATCCCAAACTGATTATTTTATAAGCCTTTTATAATATTTTTTATAATAATATATTTTATCAGGCAGCCTTTCAGTATTTTACAAGCTTTATTCCCCTTTTGAGTCTTTTTCTGAGTCGATTCCGAAATTTATTTGATTGACTGTTTTTTCCCCTAGAGTATATTTATCAGAATGATTTAATGACGACTATTCTTCCTCATTCACAATATGATGTTGTGCTGAATCAACAAATGCATGTGAGCATTCCTCGGCCAAAAAGTCCTAATAAATCAACGGCCATTGTGCTCTGCGAGGGTCGTCTGCTAAGAGTAATGCCTGTTTCTTTTTCTCAGTATTTTCTCAGAAATCTTGCATACGCAGGCGATGCAACAATGCAGATTCCTTTTTGTCGTACGCTGTGGGGACACTTCATCTTAATCCAGTGGCAAATGGTACCAGACAAACACTACGGCAAAAAAAGGAACAAAGAATACTATAAGAAAAAATAAAAATAAAGAAAACTATATATATATATATATATATAATAAAAGCAAAAACCCTTTATTCCCTAAAGGAAGACACTCATGAAAGATAGATGATTTGTTCCAGAATTTAATCCTTTCTCTCCAAGCCAGAGAGTAGAAGGATAAAAAAAAAGAAATAAAAGAGGGGAAAATATAAGTAAGAAAAGGGAAAAAAAGCTTCAGAGGGAGACAAAAGACGAGTAAAAAACGAGAAAAAAAAATGGAGAAAAAATTTAAGAACGGACTCTAAGACGGACGATCAGACTCTTGGATGCTTTTAGCAGTACGATGGAAACAGAAAAAAATCGTCAAACTCAAGAAATGATAAACGGTATATTTTCCGACAACCACAATAAAAAATAAGCACCCCTCTACTCCTCTGTCTACCCCCTTCAGCCCCTTCCACTTTCAACGCCCAGTTTTAAGAAGAACGAGTGTATATTTTATTTATTTCATTTCTAGCGGAATCTAGGAAAGAAATAAGAATAGATTTATGCAAAGCGGTTGAACACTGAAATTGCTGGTGTCAAGGGTTATGTGCTTTTTTGCCCTTTTTTGCTTCTTTTTTTTCGGATATATGAACGTATGACCGACATATATATATATAAAGTAGGAATAGAGAATGTGTCTCATGCATTTTAGTTTGGGGGGGGGGGAGAATGGTTTCAGTTTTGAAGAAGTGAGGCAAAAAAAAAAAATGCTGTTGAGGAAATGACCCAGGATTGTGTGACTGGTACGATTTTGGATTACCGGTCTGGTATGGAATATTTTTCATGGTCTGAGGGTAGAAAAAATCCAGCTTACAGTAAAGCCTCGGCAATGAAAGAAGTTTAATAAAAGTGGGTGAAAATATTTCGGTTTCGAGTGTCGTATTCCTTTTTTTTATTATTATTATTTTATTTTACTGTTATGTTTCGTTTGCATTGCTCTGCTTCGCCGGTTTTTTTTTTTTTTTTTTTTTTTTTTTTTTTTTTTTTGTCAGTTTTTTCTGGGTTAGGTAATTTTTCAGTTTTGTCTAGAAAGAGGATATATTTATAACCCTTGTGAAAATTCATTTTCATAGTAAAACAGTATACTTGTTCAGTAATTATTTTAAAATCTGGGTATTATTTTTATTTTAAAATATGGGTATTTCGGTTAATCACGGAAGGTTGAACCTTAAACTTAATATCTACAAATTAATCGGAACTAAATAATAAATTTTATAACTAAAAGAGTGAAAATAAATGGTAAATGTAAGAAACTATCAATCCAAGAGCAACCATTCAGAAATTCAAATAAAAAATATATTTCCTGAACTAAATCAATGAAAGGTGGCCGAGCGTGGTAGGCGTATACAGCTATAAACGCAGGAAAATTAAATTTAGTTTAACAGGTATGTTTGCACTGATAGGTTTACTCCCCTCATACCATTGGAGTTTTATTTCCAAATGGTATGTGCTTTGCTTTCATATTTTGATGAATTTTTGATTTTGTATTTAAATGGTCATTTTATTGTTTGGTTTTAGATTTTAAATTTTGGAAATAATTTATTGTCTTTAATTTTGTGATAATAATTTTATCTTCAAAACCTCAATTTCCAGGAATTTTTGCGTCACGAGAGCTCACTTTTTTTGGACGAAAGTCAGCCCCCTCACAGAAAAAAAACCCTGGTTTGAATCCCTGCCTGAGGATAACCCTTGAGAAAGTCTTTAGACCGCATTCATCATATCTTTCTTTTTGGTTTCTTTGCATTAAATTTAATATTTATCTCTAACATGGTAAATATAAGTAATTCTTAAAAGCCAATTTATTTTCTTCTTTTAATACTTTTTGATATTAAGGAATTTTTTTAATTTTTCTAACCACTGGGAATATAGTTTTTAAATTTTTGGGGGCTTAATTTACATATAAAAACGATATTATAATTTTTCAATTACCATTTTACAAGATGTAAATTTTAATTTTGAATTATCATGGCATATTGCAAGTTTAAACTTGTCCCAATTAAATCTAACAATGATTAATTTAACAAGGTTCGAAAATGAATTTTTTTAAAAATAATACATAAACTTTTTTTTTACTATACCAAATAGTTAAGCAAACTTGAAAGTTTACTATTACAAGAAAAAGTACATTCACTGCTTTTAGTTTAAAAAATAAACTGGTTATTTAATGAAAGTTTGGCAAAATTTTCAAAGTTAGGGAAAACATAGTAAGTTAAAAAAATAATGGGAATATTGATTCTTATTTTACCATATATAGCTCAAACTACTTGAAATGCAAAAGACCACACGTTAAATATTATTTTAATAAATAAAAATTTTATAAGCATTTGAATTTTTTATCATTAATGATTTTTTTATCAAAATTTATTTATATTTTGAACTCAAAGTGTCTGTAAAACATGTCTAAATAAAGCTATCTTAAAATCCGCAATCTATCACACCAACAAAGATTTTGCATACATGCATACCAAATTTCATGCAATTTTATTGAAATGATTTTGATATATCATATTTTGCGCGAATCAATCACACTGAAATATTCATTCTTCAGAAAATGCGTTAAAATATTGTTTGTAATTTAGTTCATACAAATGCCCTGTTAACAAATGTAGTTTTAGCGCGTTTATAACAGAAATGCCAAAAATAAGCAAATTGCGTCTGAGTTGGAAGATAGTTAATAAAAGTATATAATTTTTAAGTTAGAGTTAATATAATACAAGTATATCATATATTAATATAAGTTTATCATATATTATTTCGGAGAATTTTACGGTAAAAATAATAAAAATCATTCATTTTTGGTTAAAATTACTTCTGTTTCCGATTTCATTTTAATTTGTTTGTATTATTGAAATTACTGTATCTATAGTTCTTTCTTACAAATAATAAAAACAAAATCTCTTTTATAATCTATAAAGTTTGGGCTTTATTTTCAGACCATAAAAATAATTTCAAATTTCGCAGAAAAGAGGCATCTTTACAATCTGGTTGGAAACCTGAAACAAATTAGATGTTATTTAAATCTTCAAATTACGATTGTAATGAAAATAAAATACAAAAATATATTATAGAAGTATATTACTCTTCTTTCTATTTTTGTACCCTTGGTAACTCGCTTTTTATCCAACAGGCCTATAGAACCGCGGTGGCCTGGTGGTAAGGTCTCGGCTTCGGAACCGGAGGGTTTCAGGTCCGTGACCCGATTCCACCGAAGAACCGTCGTGTAAGGGGGTCTGTTGCACGTTAAATCCGTCATGACTAAACGTCCTCCGCTGGTGTGGTGTGGTGTGGAGAGGGGGTGCCAGCTCAGGTGTCGTCCTCGTCATCTGACAGGGGTTCAAAATTACGATGTCCGTCCCAAAATAGTCCTAGTGTTGCTTTAAACGGGACGTTAATATAACCAAACCAAACCAACCCACAGGCCTACATGTTATATCTATACTTATAATAAAGCTCAATGTGTGTGTGTGTGTGTATGTGTGTTGGCGCTCTACAGGCCAGACCATTCAACCTACAGCTACCAATTTGGCACGTGTATACCTTGGAGAACGGGAAAGTGCACCTGGGGGTTATTTGTTTGAATTTGTAATTAAAATTTTATTTATTTATAAATTAAGCGAAATTTTGGCAAGTTTCTGCTATAACTTCCGAAAATATTACCGCTCAAAAAAGATTTTTACATGAAGTTAAAGATCAAAAATTTATCTTTTAAATGATACCAATGTTTTAACCTTAAAATTAAATTCTATTTTTAATGAATTTTTAAATAAATATTTTAACTATATTTTTCAACAATTTTTTTCGTACAAAATAAAAATAAAATTTAAGCTGCACGAGCACGTTTCGCATTCATGGGAAAAAATTAGCTTTTTTCAAAGTGTTGCCATCACATTGATTAAAGCTCCCATTAAAAATAAATTAAATCTTTTTGGAAATGAAATCTGCAAAAATATAATTTTCTGCACGTATCTGTAGGAAATGAAACAAATATGAAATATTATTTTTTCTAAAATATAAATTCAAGAAAAATTATTTTATGATATTTTACACTCTGTATATTATTAATCCAATAAATCAGTTTTATTTTAAGGCAAGATTTGTTTAATATGAACAGTATATCCATTCAAATCAGGGCCACACAGCTAATTTGTAAACCTTTAATAAGACACAGATCTGCTAAAATGATCTAAATGGAAAATGATTATATTTTATGTAACTTGATTCTGTAAATGCTCTAATAAATAGCGAATTTTTGATTTTACATAAAGCTTCTGCTGTGGAAATCACGATGAACAAAATGTTCTTGAAACACTAATATTTTAAATAAAAAGAGTTAATTTCCAATCAACTAAATCAATCACTTAAACTGACTGAATTATGAAAATTTGAATATCCCTATTCAATAAAAAAAGTATAATTTTAGACTTTCCATCGATAGTTTCAAAGAAAATATGCCAATCAGCTCGCAGGTTTCTTAAGATTAATTGGCCTAAGATTATGAAAATGTTGAGTTTTTCTAAATTTTTAACATTTAAAACTTCATAAATAAGTCTTAGTTGATCGTGGAAATTAGAAACATTCATTCATTTATTTAAAATTTGGTGTGCCCAGAATATTTCTCAGAATATGATACCTTACTGCATTAAATTTAGACTTCATAATTTTTTTAATATATTTATAGGCCGGAACAAAATATTATTATTGATTTCATTTCAATCCTTTTGAAAGCAAAACTAAAAACTGAATTTTATGCTGAATCTTAGAAATTTTTGTTGGATTATTCTTTGAGATATTACATAACTTATGAAAAATATTTTGTAGTTCACATAAGACTTATATACCGAGTGATTCCGTTTGCAATACTCATATTCAATAATAATAATAATAATAATAAATAAACAACAATAAATATGATAAATAAAATAAAACGCTTGGTTTTATTAAAAAATATCTTTATATTAATTTTATTTCATCATTTCCACTTTAATTTAAAGTTGAAGTTTTTCCGGAAATGACAACAAATTAGCAAAATATATATAGTAAATTGAACGAAACGATCTAAACAACAGTATAAGTTTGGTATGACTATCGAAATTGGAAGATTAAAAGTGTTTTGTTTGAGAATCTATTAAGAGACCAGTTACTTAAAATATTTAATTGAAAATTGCAGCGAGCGGTAATACTGGCGAACCGGCTGGTCGCCAAGGGCGGCTAGTTTAGTAATAAATCTTATTCTAATAAAGATTCATTAGAAATTATAAACGTTCTAACTTTTGTTAGCTAAAGCAAAAAAAAATAAGAATTATGTATTTAAGTTTTGTATATGGGATAAATTTCCCTCTTGAAGAATATCCAAGGGAAATTAGTTGATATTTGCATTTTTATTGGACAAAAACAAGGAAAATATCATGAAAGCAGCTGATAGTTTTCTGTGAACACTCTTTGGTGAACCAATATTTTATAACACTGGTTAAGAAAGTGTAAATGTTCTAACTTTTTTTAGCTAAAACAAGAGAACAAGAATTATGTGTTTAACTTTTGTATATGGGATAAATTTCCCTACTGAAGAATATCCAAGGAAAAATATGATATGTTTGTATTTTTATTTTAAAAAAACATAAAAATAGCTGATGTTTTTCTGTGAGCACTCTTTAGTGAACCAGTATTTTATAATATTGATTAAAACAGTGCAACTGTTCTAACTTTTGTTATCTAAAGCAAAAGAACAAGAATTATGAGTTTAACTTTTGCCTATGGGATAAATTTCCCTCCTGGTAAAGTTATATATATAAACATAAATGATGGAAGCTTGAATGAATTCTATTCTTCTTTTTTTGTGGATTTATACAAGAATGAATTCATAATTTCAGGAAGAAAAATTAACAGAGTGTATTCCTGAGAAACATAATTAAGTGAAAAAGTGAATATTTTGATTTTTCCCAAAATAGTTATAGAATTTTGGTTTTGCCTCTAGGCGTTTGTAACTATTGTAATTTAGCTTAAAATGAAAGAGTTCAAAGTTTGAGATAGCATTTAACAAATATTAACTGGTTATGCAGTGCTTGTTAATATATGATCTTCTGACAATAACTGAAGTTATTGCTTTATTCAAATATTGCCAATTTTTCTGACAAGACACTCGACATTAAGAAATAGATCGCAACAAAATGTAGATATTAAAATTTAATTATTAATTTAATAACTTCAATTAATGAAAAAATATTTTTTTTTCTTTCTGGAGATAATTTAGCATCAAGTCTTAAAGATGCATAACACAGTTTTAAAAAATTGATATTAAATTAAACCTACAGCCATAATAAATGTCTTGACATTTGGAGAGTATGATTTCTAGCTTTGGGGTCATTCTTATAATTTGGCTACGGTTCAAAACCACAAGATCCGTTCCAAGATAGCCCTAGTGTAATTTTGGAAAGAGATGTTAATCTAGCAATGCTTTAATGTTAAAGTATTTTTCCCGTAATACTTAAGGAACACTAATTTGGCAACCAAATAGTTGTACGAATTGTGATATGGCGCCTAAAATAAATGTTAAATAAGACTTTAATGATAATCAGGCACACAACTTGAAGTGTTGACTAAAATCTATTTTTTTTTCTTATCTATTCTATTTCGAGCTATATTCAAAATAATAATTATCTGTGTAGTGCTAAAAATTTCCGTACTGAAATATTCTTCCTTACAATATAAAAATTTACTTTCATATTTTTCTTCTTTGTATTTATATTCAGCAAGATTCAAAAGACAGTGTTAAAAGGTGTGGGGCGAAGTGTGTATGTGTGTGTGTGGATATATATATATATATATATATATATATATATATATATATATATATATGACATTTAAGTGGGTTTCTACGTATATATATATATATATATATACTTTAAAAACGTGGAGACTAAGAAAACTCTCAAAGTTATTTTTTTACGTTTACAATACTTACTATTTCTAGCTAAAAATATCTAATGGGCAAGTGATATGACTGGTATTTAAAACATCTTGATGATTTGTTGCATTTGAAAAGTTACGGTTTCGAAATTCTTTTTGCCCGTTTTAAACTTTATTGATTTCTTATAACATTTTAATCCCATTTATACTTTAATTAGTTGAATGCATTTGAATTATTGTGTTTACATGCATAATGGTGGACAGATAGACTTATTTCTGACAAATTGCGCATAAAATTTAATAGAAATCTATAAAGTGTGTGTGTGAGAGAGAGAGAGAGATGAAAATAAAATGTTGTTACCATTTTTTTTTCTTATATATGGTTTATCCAAAAATCATAAAAGGTTTCTCAAATGCTTATTCATTTTTTGTTATTGTGTATGCTTTTCATTCATGAGGACATTTTGATTGTTTAATAAAAAAATGTCACTCACGAAAAGACATTTTTTTATTCCTCAAAATAAGATAACTTTGCGTATGTGTGATTAGTACATATTAAATCAAGTAGAAATGCAAGCCTCTTAAAGTTTGTATAATAAAGAAGATTGTAGAATTGTTGTCAGATCAATTGGATTCCTTGTCTTTTGAACAAGTTCAAATTTACGAGATCTTTTCCAAAACATCAATATTGTTGCTTCAGAATGAGACATTAATTTAAGTTAAAATATCAATAATCAAACGACCCTATGAATCTCTAAAAAGAAATTTGCTTTTAACTATTTGATCTTATAACTATAGAATTTTACAGAAAATGTCTGTTCTGCCGATAGGTCGGCTTCTGGACAAAAGGACTTCCGATTCCAGATCTGAATCCTTCAAATAACTTTCGTATGCATTGTTCTGAAACCTATTTAGTTATTCTTATGGTTTTAAATGTCCTATTTTCAGATTTTTTTGTTAATTTGGAAGGTATGAGTGTCTTCTGATATGTTGTCCTAACAATGGTTAAAATTTCTCAATTTAACTCCCAAATAGACTTCTGTAATTTTAAAATGGAAGTTATACAACAAATCATAAAAGCTATAGTTTTTGTTATAGTCTCTTTTGGATCATTTCAAATTCGTATTTGCTTCTACAAATGCAATATTTCTTAGGTCTTCCTAACTGTACTCCTTTAGTGTAAATAAAAATATGACCTAGTTAGACTTCATGGCCTTATAATTTCATGTTTCAAATTGCATACTTCCAATCCTTTAACCCTTCACCGTATGCATGATTCTAATCATCTTTTATATATTAACTATCATAAAATTTATATTTTTTCAGTAATTTGGAAAGTATGAATGCCTTCTGATATGTTGCTTCCATTATCAAATAATAGTTCAAAATTTCATAAATTCACAAATAGGTCCCGTGTATGTTTAAAATGAAATGTTATCCAAATAAACTTGCAATATTGATTATAGAAACATTCTAATTATATTAATTTTCGTATTTCTAAGGTATTTGGAAAATGTGAACGCTTTCTGTGTGATTTTCATTATTAGATTATCCTTCATCATTCTAATTCCAAAACATCCCTCATGTAATTCGAAAGCTAAGAAGCTAATCCAATAAAATATAAAAGTTAAAGTGTCTACTTCATTCTCATTGTAATTGTAAATTGTAATGCATTGTAAATGTATATTGTAAAAATTATATTCATGTAAGAATTCATTGAATTCTATTTTTTTATAAGTCCATCTTTTCTACTTTTATTCCATCATTATTTATTTTCACCATTTATTAATAAAAAGTGATAAAACAAATAAAGATTTTTTAAGTCACAATCCTGCATAAAAAAGAATGGTTATCGTACATAAAATAAAAAATTTAAAAAGACACTTTTGATATTTTTTTATTTTAAATATTTCATTTATAAACCACCTGTATTGCTATAATATTAAAATCTAGTTCCAATTTCCTGTAGCACGTCCGATTTATCCAAAAAAACATAAAAGACATTTCAAATATTTATTCAATGCTTGCTACTGGGCACACTTTTTGACTCGTGATGGCTCTTTGATCGTTCAAGAACAACTATCGTTCCCGAAAAGGGCCGTTTTTTCACCATAAGCAATAGAACTCAGCCTAGAAGAAAATCCAAATGGCATTGGCTCAGAGCCAACGTGTTGATCCAAATGGAGAAATCTCTTAAGGTTGCATCTCTAAAAGCGAAGTGAAAGTATACGAAATGCTTTGTTCCAAAAGTGTATGTTTTATTATTATTATTTTTTTTTGTTCTGAAATGCATTGAAAAGATGCTCTCATTCTTTTTCCTTTTGTGTTTATTTCTTTTGAGAAAGGGTATTGATGTATGTTTCCTAATTGTACTTGCGAAAAGCAGGAACTTTCTTTTTTATTTATCCGTCGGTATTTCTGAGAAAAATTATTCTGAGGTTTCTATGTCGAAAGTATTGTTTGCAGTGGTTACTTTTTCTAAAATTTTGCAACAAAAACGTATTGTGAGAAATGTTGTTTGTATTTCCCGTCATTTTTTAAAATTTAATCAGGCCATGTTGAGGAAATACTAAATCACGCGATTTTTATTTTAAGAAAATAAGCTCAATTTTTTTCTCTTTTTTTTCTATTGCATCTGGAAAAGTGAAAGAATAATAAAAATATATGATAGTATTGCTGATATTTTGGCCTTTTCACTTTGATCCATATGCATTCAAAAAGAGAAGACTTTGTGATAATATATCTCATTATACATTCTATTCTCTATAATATATTCAAAGGAAAATACTTTTATTAATTAAATAAACAAACAACTACGATAATTGCAATAACATTCTTAATTATACTGCTTGCAATAATGCGAATCTGCATAATAATGAAGGTGCAAAGGTGTAAATTTGCACGATAATTCAAAATAATTTTAAAATTTATTTAAATTTATTAAAAATATTAAATTACTCTTTCATAAAAAAATAGATAACAATTTACTTAACTGCTTTAAAATAGATTTCACCAAAAAATTCGTTTGTTCTAA
>JAPMOR010080636.1:3223-19807 GCA_026543865.1 Argiope aurantia | reverse complement strand
GAGGACTTCCACAAAATCCATTTGTTGTGTACTGCCATCTTTGTAAGAAAATTATAAGCTTTAATAATATGGGGAAAAAAGACAGTTACTAGTCATGCAGAAAGAGGAAAACATAACAAGACTGCCTGAAAGTTCAAAAGTGTCATCATTGATATTGAACTTATTATCTAAAAGGAATACAGGCAAGGACGACATGCTGAATCAGATAACTTCATATTTAATATCCGAAAATAAACTGATTTCGAATTTTTTAGTTAAGGAACAATCCTTTAAAGCTAAATTTTTTATGGGCATTAAGTGCCTCATAATCCTGATTTACATTAATTTTTAATGCTTACAATGATATAAAAGAAATATTTTCACATATGTTTACTGAAAGTGAAATAGCATTAAATATGCATTAGGCCATACAAAAGTGTCATACATAGGTATGTATGTATTTGTTAAGGATTAACTCCATTAAACTGATGGCTGCAGAAGTTGCAGAAATTTATGCCCAAATACATGAATGGGCAAAAATGAATAAATAAAGAAAAGTAGTTTTGCTTTATAATGTTTTTTTTAACTTATCATCAAATGATTTGTATCATGAAGACAAAAAATGTTAAATGTTTTATTTCATCCAAATCCTTAATTTTTTGGTGACTTACAATTAAAGATCATGGGAGGCAATATATCCTTCCTCTCCTTGATATATGAATTTTTCCTACTCAATTTTAGGCCAATAAATGGAGGTGTTAGTGTGTGTGTGTGTGTAAATATAAATCTTCTTTTAATAAGCTATTATTTTAAATAATGTTAATTTGCTTTCACTCACTAAAATCTTATTGCATTATAACTAGCACATGATTGCTATTCATGCATTTCTTCATATCTTGAATATATGCACAGGAAATCTGAGGTATTTTTTTTCCAGTTTTGAGTGGCAACTCTGTAAATGTTACATTACCATCAGAAACTTTTAATTATACACAAATTTCGAACTCTAATATTCCAGAAAGTACATGGAAAATCTGTTTCAAAATTGTATTTTTTCAAACATGAAGCAAAATAAGTTAAATGAAATAACACTGAGCATAAAAACGAAGAAGGAAGAAGAAGAAGAAGAAGAAATAAAACGGTAATGTCGAAAATAATAACCTAAATTGGAATATCGTTAATTAAAATAAAAATTGCTAAATGACAAGAGATTTTTGTATCAAAGATAAATGCATTAAACAGAAACAGTATTAGATTTGGAATTTGGAATTATATCTCCAAATATCGTAATGCTATTTTAATTAATATCAACTTATAAAAAGTTGGTACACAATAAAATATTTTATAATAACTTAGTAGTAGATATTTTTAAAAATAATAATAAAAAATAATTTTAAGATTTTTTTCAAAGTATTTTATAAACCATTTGATTTTCTTTCATTATCTAAATGAATCTATTTTGCCATCTTTTTATAGCAATTGCAAGAAAAGGAAGAAGAACTTAAGAAAGTAGAAGAAGAATTTGAAGAGCACCAAAGAACGTTAGAAGGATGCAGAGTTAGTTATTTCATACAATTATAAATATTTAAATTGAATATGCATGAGCAAGTTATTTCGTTAGAAATTTGATAACAGCTCTTTTGATTTACAATTTAATTTTTTAATTGCTGTGAAGCTAATTTTCTTAATAGTTGTCTTATAACTGCAATAAATTGAATATACAGTTTATTTTACTTATATTTTCCCACCATATCCAAAATTACTGTTATTATGTTTAGATTAGGAGTACACAAAATATGCTAAAACAGTGAAACAAGTGTTTTTTATCTTTAAATGTTGTACCTAGATATATACTTCTAATTACAAAATTTCATTCATTAAGACAGTCAATTCTAGAAAAACAATTTGGCTGATGTGGAAATAGATTGATTAAGAATGAAAAATACTATCTGTTTTTATAGCTTCATAGTTTAAAAGTGTGAATTAGGCCAATTTGGCCTGTTACATTAAAAGAAGTTATCAATGTTTAATATTCATCAAAGGCAAAAAATTTTCTAGCTTTATTACATGTAGTGGGAGCGATGCCATAAGTTTATTTAAAACAACGTGATGTGAGTGATACAATAAGTTTATTTAACAGAAAGGCAGGAATTTTCAATTCCCTTTGGGAGCTGTGATTCAAATTTCTGTCTGGGCTAAAGATTTTTAGGTCCCAATTCTGTAATTACATATTTTGCATTTTTCTGGGAGACATTCAATTTGTTGAGGCTATTTATTGAAATGAAGCTATCATTTGTTTTGAAATTGGAAGTCAAAGCAATTCCTTGCTTTGATTTCATGATCTGTGGTGTTTTTAAGGGTTGCATTTGCAGTAAACAGGAACATGTAAGATTTATCAGCTTTTGCATCTGGTGAGGCAGTGTTCATGCTAAGAGTAGGATTTTCTTACAGGTCAAAATATCTATGTTGGGTTGCTGACTTATTAGGATCATCATTGATTTTTAGATGATATGAAATACCAGCACTGAATTTCTTTGATAATTACTGTCGTGTATATTAGAATGTTTTCTTTTCCAGAAGAAGCACATGAAAGAATTTCATGCAGTTTCTTTATGTTTGTCAGGAAGGCATTTTTTCCCCTCAAAAATATAGTTGATATACTTATTATTTGCTTTTTTTATGACTTGATTTGTGATATTTAGCCTTTATATAGTTGATGACTTCCCTGGTATTTGGAACATTTGATGTAATAGTAAATAAATGAATAGAAATAAATATTGTTGTATCAGGAATTTTGTTTGCATTAAGTTTATCACAGCAAGTTCATTGTTTTTATTTTTTTAAATGTTGGGGGGGGGGACCCTTTTGGTCATTTTATGAGAGTGAGTTTTAGTAATATAATGCAAATTGATTACTCTTAGGTGACACTTTCTGTGGAAACACTTGTGGATTTAAGACCTCTACTTACTTCATCGGAGACATCAGCAGTGTTGTATAAATTAAATATATTTAATTGAATAAGATCCAGTTGGTCCATAAAGGTTTTAATTATTCATAAATTGGAATATGTTTTATCACATCTTCTGGCATTAAAGACTTAAAAAGCATTTAAAAGACTAATGGGATTTTTGAATATTGGAATTAGTTACATGACATGAATCCTTAATATATACAGATTTTTAAATTTGGGCCATTTTTCAATATTTGCTGGTGAATGTCTCCTCCTATAATTGATCTATGTCCCTATGATGGATTTTATTACCAAGTTCTATTTGATAATAAACTTCCTTTTGAGAAACTATTCCAATCATTCACCATCAATATTTGACGATCCACATATGGCTTCTTAATCTCTGTCTTCAGACTGATATATTATAGAATCCTTACCTTTTATATAACCATATTAACTTAGGCACAATAGATGCAGACATATATGGCTATCATGACCTAAAAACATCATTGCAGGCTAAATGAGTAGCAGAATGTGGTATTTTACAATATTACATCAGAAATTTCTGCAGTTTATAATTTCTACTACCAAAGCCATCTTTTGTTTGTCATACAGCATCCTTAAAAGAACAAATCCTTGTGTCTGTCCACGGACTTGTTTTAATCTGGTAGATATAATTTTTATTAAAAACTTTTTAAAATTCATTAAAATCAAACTACCATTATAAGAAACCAAAGTTATTGGTCAACTATATCTACAAAATAGTGATCTTAATATTTCAATAATTTTGTCATTGCCAATGGAATTCATTTTAAACACTTTAGACCACTTTAAATATGCATTCCTTTCTTTTAAATATATAGAATTCATAAAAAGACTAGCAAAGCCTTTATGAATCGTTTCTCATGGTTTTGAAGATCATTTCCTAGGATGAATTATTGTCTTAGGAGAACTTTTTATGTTTTTAGAACATCAGATACAGTTCTTAGCTGAGGATTCGATTTATCTTGATTCTTATCCACCAAAAGTATGAACATGCTGTAATTTTCATTTTACATATTAGCACAGTGTAGTTTGTTTAAAACCCTTTTGATGCCCTTTAGAAGTTGGAACTCTGTCCATAGAAAATTATTCCTTTTTGTAAACTATAATCACAATCTTTCCCAAGAAGTTTTAATCCCAATATTGATTTCCCCCTTTCATATAAAAGCTTTGGCTCTAAATTATTTCTAGTTATTAAAGCTAATTTGGGAAGAATCAGTAATGTCATCTAAAATGTAGGAGGTTTCTAGTAAATCATCTGTTTTCACATTTGTTTCATGATATTTAATATCATAACTACATACACTAAGAAAAAAATCATATACTGTAATAACCTGGTTGCACTTAAAGCAGTAAATCTTGTTTAGATCCAAATCTGTGAATTAGTGGTTTAAAATCTGTTAACTATATAAACTTTTTCCAAAACAAATATTGATAAAAGCGTTAATTCCCAAGTTATTGGAAGACCCTCTTTATCTATTTGACTCTAATAATATTCTGATTTTGTGAAAGTTTGAGATGCAAAAGCAATAGATTTCTCTGGTCCAATATCACAAATGTGTAAAATTACAGCCCAAAGCCCATAAGGTAAAGCATCCTTAGCAATAAGGGCATATAGATTGGGGTTATAAAGAATAAAAACTAGATTATTAGAAAGTTCTTTTGAACAGTGAAAGATCTGGAGCATCATTAATCCATTTAATTTCTGGCATCTTTTTTAAATAATAAATATAAAGGATGCAAGTTATTTAAATTATAGCATAAAAGTGAACCAATCCTAAAAATGATTTTTACTGGCTTGAACTATATCTAATTTGGCACTAGTTTTTTGTTGTATACAATCTGTCTTTGTTAATTAAATGACCTCTGTATTCCATTTTATCAATATAATTTAATGTAAAATCTAAACAAGTCCCCCCCCCTCCCAATAAAGAACTGTGAAGCTTAAGTGATGATATATCTGAAAATAAAGAAAAAGACTGCAATGTGACATTACCAATGAAGCAAAGAAAAAGCATACAATATATATATATATATATATAATTTGAATTAATTCCAAAGTATTACATAAGTTTTATCTTTCCTACCTCTCTCTCTCTCTAATTTAGCCTTACCCTTTTGAAATATATTTTTTTCAGAACCCTTAAATTTAATTCCTGGAATCTGCTACTAATTATATCATTTACTTATGTAAAGCTCAAAAGACATTAAACATGAACAAATTCTGCATTTTTCAGTTTAATTACTTGTATGAATGTTTGGTTATAATATATGAATGAATAATAAAATCTTTCATAAACTTTTTTTACCATTGCTGTTATATATTAACATTTTTTATATGATTTAGAAATCGCTTGCTGAGAAAAAATCGGAACTTGATGAACTTATTAAACGAAAAAGTGCCTTAACTACTGAGATGGAAAATTATAGAAAAAAACTGGAAGAACTTAAAAGTGAATATGAGAATCATTCATCATCCTACAGAAGAAATAAGGTATTTATTTTATTTTGTGTGTGTGTGTGTGTATACACACAGGATGTTGCCAAATTTGACCGACAATTTCAGAGAGGTAATAGTAGGCATCAAGAAGATAAATAATCACTATACAACATTGGGTTCCAAATGACGTTTAGTAAATGAAAATTAAAAAAATATAGGGAATCCGAGAATTGTTGGAGAAAATTAATAAAAAAATAACAACGATGTTTCAGTTACAAATTTTTAAGTGGGAGCACATTCTCAAAAGTTTTTTTTGTGTAGGTAACTTGCCAATTTGATGATCTAGGGGGTCATAAATTACTGGAAACGAAAAAGTAGTTTAGAACCGTTATCTGTAAAAATATTTAAACTTGAAGAAAAGTAAAAGCTGAAAATATAAGGAATTTTTAATTTGATATAAGCATGTAGCATAAAAACTGAGGAGTTTTTAAAATATTCAAAAAACTAAAAGGGGCAACAAAAAACATTGCTGCAACATCAACAACAATACTTGCAGAAGGTGTTATTAAATTTGAAAGATAAGTTCAGAGTGGGGATTGTAGGCATTAAGGATATGAAAAGTTAGCAGAAAACATAAGGTCGCATGTAACATTTATTCATTGCAAATCGCAAAAACAGACATCGAAAAGAATAGCGCTATAAATGCGAAGATTAGGAACAATGTAATCGAGAAAAAGCTTTTTCGTATGTAAATTATTCATGCATTCAAGGAAAATAAAAGCACCAAGCAAGTATTCAATAATGAGCATTGTAGAATTGTTGGTCATTAAACCTGCAAACAAAATGTTAATGCAACTAAAATGTATACACAAGAAACAAACATATGAAAGTATAAACTGTATAAAATACACACACAGAATTGTATTTGATGACAAAATAAATATAAGGTGATTTAATTAAGCAAAAGGTATTTAGACTTACTTCTCTGTAAGAAAAACTGTTTGGGTGATTTTGCTTTTTCAAATCACTAAAAAATGAGCTTTCATTTTGAGAAGATTGAAATATTTGTCAATTAACTTAAACGAGGCAGGAAGTGTATATAGTAACTGTAGTGCATGAATGATGCAATAGGCTTTGATCATACCATATCTAATAGTGTGGAGTTCATGGGAAAAATCTTGGAAGTTTTATCCACTTAATTTCTTACTTAATATTTGCATTTTGCTGATAATTAGACATGGAGAACTTTGGTTTGATATTTATTGCTCAGATGACGGTGAATGATAAATTTCTTGACAGCTGCTGTCAAGAATTGTGACATGAGATTTGTTTTCACTTGAAGGACATTGTAAACACCCGCAACTACTGTATTTGGTCTGGCACAAATCCCCATATTCATTAACATGGCCATTCTAATGCATGCTTCCAAAGTGAGTAGTGTGGTGGCTACATCTTGTTTTTTGTCATTCGTTCTAACTTCTTTGAGGAGAACATGACCTCCGACCAATGACATGTTCTTTTATTGGCTCCTGGCATACATGGATGGTCTTGAACTTTGCAATTCCATTGCTGCATGAAAAGAAAATCAACTTTGGCCAGTTTCATTTGAATTTTGTATATATACTGTCTTGAGTATAAGTTTTGAATTCACTTTATATTTTGGCTGATAGGGAGCAAAATGGTGCTGCAGAGCAGGCAATTTTTATATTTTTAAAATTTACCTAATAGTAATCTGTAATGTATGCCATCATGTAAAGATGCAGTAACTTTCAATGCAATCATATGGAATTTACTACAAATAAGACAGTATGACTAATAACAATTTTTGCAATAATTTGTTATTACATGTGGAACAAATATGACTTTCTATATCCTATTTTTTTTTCTGCTTTAAAAATTGCATTTGATTTATAACAAATTTCATGATTGGACATAGGCCATTTACTCGGAGTTTTGATACATGTTGCAAAATATTGTCTTTTTATATAGGCCCAGAACATTGTTTTCATAAATGCAGTCTTTAAGTAACCTCAGAGACAAAAGTCACATCATTCAATCGAAAAGGAGTTCCATAAAATATAGTACTTGTCAGGAATATTCTAATCTATTAACATCATAAAAACGAGCATCAAAGCAAATGTTTTCCCGTCTTCTTTATAATCAGAAAGCAGTTGTTTAGTGATCTCCATTCTATAGTATATGATATGTCCAACTTCTGAGTTACTACTCTTATTCTACTGCTAGGAAGTGTATTTGCTGCTTCATGACTGCAACTGCAACTTCTTTAGTTTCTTGTTGTCAATTTGGTTTTTCAGATTTAATGGTAAAAATACTTGTCTCTTCAAATTCAAGATCATTTTAAAAAAGATTTATTATTTTTAGATGTCCCCATGTATACTTTTTACTTGCTGATATGCTGCAAAAGTATTGCTATTTCTTTGATAAAATAGCTTAACAAGTAATTCATGATTTGGTCAAGGCAGTTTCATTAGAGTGTCCTTTTATTATGATAAAAATGCATCACAAATGTCCACATAAATAGAAAATGTTGCATGTGTAAAGACATATGTAAATTACATGCTTTACAGTGACATGTCTTTTCCCAGCAATCAAAATATGAGAAACACTTTTTCTTTTAGAAATTAATACAGTAGAACATGCATATGGAATTTGGATAAATTCCATTCTCTCATTCCAATATTTCTCCCCATTTAATGTTGACTCTTTGTTGTATAATTTCTTCAGTGATGTCAATAGTTTTTGTTATTTTTTTTCTGCACTTTTTAAATACATATATAGAATGTATTTCTATGTTTACATTTAAAAATATTGTCTATTTCCATATCCTGTTATTTAATCTGATGTTTTATACTTATACAGATGAAATTTTCAATATTTCTTATTGTATTAAAAGTTGAATTTTTTGTGTATTTATTTATTTTCAAGGCATATGACATAGTATTTTAATATTTTTGTAATGTAATTATAAAAATTTATTTCAAGATTCCAAGAATTTATAAAATTGACTTACAGATTAAAATTTCGAAAGTAAATAATTTTAAAAAAATAATATTTTTGGTACTTTTTATAATGATATATTTTTAAAATTTTTTAATTACATTTTCATAAATAAATATTTAGTTGTACATGAAAGGGCAATTTGACTGCAAAGAAATGCAATATCTAAAAATATTTATAATATTTTCATTAAAAGTATGGAAAACTTTTGGGAAATGACTATAACAATGGAAATTTATAATTTTCATTCAATGTACATGAATTGCCATATGTTCAATAATAATAAAAAGACTGAGTTTGTATTTAGTGAAAATAATCTATATATGTAGATTTATTTGTTCCATAATTAATACAGGCATAAAATTTTTATATGATGGTCATAAAAAATTTCATATATTCATTTTGAATTATCCTCGTTTGGACATGAAATTTAATAATATTTCAGATTTAGCTTAAACTAAAGTGCATGTACTTGCACACATATTGACAATGCAAATGTTGATGCAAAATGAGGCCAAATTTGTTTGACAACAACTTACATGTTCAAATTGCTTACAAGTTTGCCTTGTGTAAAATTTAAGGTTGTTTTTGTGGAAAATTTAAAACTTGCTCTTTTTTTTTTTTTTTGATTTGGGTTTTTTCTCCTTCTTTTTGGATTTGGTAATAATTTTGGATTTGGATAATAATTCCAGTTAAGCATTTTCAATTATAAGCTTAAAACAAGAAGTTAAAGCCAATGACAGTGTTGAAGCATCATTCGTAAGATGATCCATTTGGAATGAATGAGATGGAATTGTTAAGTACTGCTGTGTACAGAATTATAAGAACATAGCTGTAGAATAATGACAGAATTTTTTTAGGAGAAGAAAAATTAATATGGATTTTTAGATGTCTTAGAATTTTTGCTTTAAAACAATTACATATACATCTCTGTTATTAGAAAATTTTAATTGTAGAAAGCAATAGTTTAGTTTTTAGTAGTTGATGAAAAATTATTTGGAGTTTATGCAATTTGAAATGAGTTTAATATTATTTCTTATTGCTAACAGAAATGTTTAACTATATGGGAAGTGAACTGGGATTATATAGTAATTCCAAAAGAATTACAATGTAATTGTTGGAAATTTGTGAGCAGGGGATGTAACTTCTACTATCAAATTATTCCCTAATTCACTTATATGAAGTTTCAATTTTTTTCTCTATGTGTACATTATATATGAGGAAGCTAAATGAAAGAAACATAACTGAATATGATTAAACAGCTTAGTAAATATTGCCATCAACATTATGCTATAGCTATATACATTTTAGTAGAACAAATTTTGTTTTAGAATTTTAATATTTTATGCAATATTTATTCTGAATTTTAGGGTACTCTGCTGAAACTGAAGAATGATAAAAAGAAGCTGGAAGATGATATTTTGGGCTTAAAAAAATGCATTGAGGAACAAAAGAGAAAGTATGTTTATGTTTTAACATTGCGAATTTATCTTTTATGATCAAACTTTTATAAATTTTAATAAAGCTAAATGGTTACATTCAGCTACCATCTGTCCAATTATCATTTTTAATAAAATAATTTAGTTACATCCATTATCATTAAAATTTATAATTTACTTTATCTGTGATAATTTGAAAGCATTAGATGTTACTGACGATCAAGAAACAAGTTGAAAAAATAAAATAAAAAGCGTGTGTATATAAATGTGCTAGTATTTGAATTAAATTTTAGGGACTAAATAGAATTAAAATTTATTGAATGTCTTGCATCTGATGAAAATAAAGATACAAATCCTTATTTTGAACTGTTTGAAGTAGTGTATTTCAGAATGACAAAAATGCATGAAATATGAAGATTATTTTTTGTTTTGGTTCATGCATAATTATAATTTTGATAATTATGTATTATTTAATAATTGCAAAATATGTACTTGTTTAAGTTTATTGTAACTAAGCCCATATGGCATTAATAATTTTTCTTCTGTCATTTTCTTAATAGAAGAAAAAATTATAATTTAAAGAATTGATGAAACAATGATGCAGTTTAGTTTTTATTCCAGCTATGTGGAGTATTTTTAGAAATCAAATTTAAAGACATTTTTTTAATAATCCATTGAAATTATAATTTTGATAAAATTTTAAGTCTTAAAAATGATTTTTATGCAATAAAATTTTCAGAAGTTATAATGGAAAATTGCCAACATTTTGTTAAAATTTTAATTAAGTAAAATTTTACTTAAAATTAAGAAAATATATATATTCAAACAATATATATATTCGAACCTCCAAAGTCTGCCAGTCTCTGTTAGTTTTAGTTACGAATTCTATTTTGCTAAACTCTTATGCTTAAATATGATAGTAAAAAATAGCATATGCAAAGAAAATTTTATGAAATTTCTCATATATTTTTTAAGTTTATTAGAATGATCCAAGTGTTGTTGCTAAAAAAAATATATTGGCAAATCTTATTTTGCAGAGTTCAATTTAGATTGGATTGGCTAGGGTTGAACTGCATAATAAGAATGGGTTGCCTTCAGAATAAAATATTTAATAAATTTGTAAATTGTGTTTGTTTTAAATTATTTGGAAGGCTTTAAAGATGTGTCACTATTTGTAGTTCAATCAACTAATTATATTTGATTTCTTTCGTTCTTTTATAGCTTTTTATAAGCCTAATATTGACTTATGTTTGACTTGGATATTCCTTTAAGTACTATTTCACTCTTCCTAACTGAATGTTAAAGGGGACTTTGTGAAAATCTAAAAAATTTATCTAAAGAGCAATTTACTTTGATTTTAGAATCTGCTTAGGATTATTATTATATTTTATTTAAGTAATTATAAGATATTATGAGAATGTTATTTTTCCTTTCTATTTCATGAGTTCAATTTTGAGCTTATAATTTGTTTATGACATATATAGATTCAGTATATTTTGCATCTTCTGAAATTTAATGCAGTTCATTTAACCTTTTTAATAATATTGATAAAAACTTGAAGGACCACATGGCCTGGCGATAGGTGCAAGATCTTCAGATTTGAGGCTTGATATGAACAATATTTGTATAAATGTGCTTGATGTATGTTTTAATTTGCTGCCATGAATCATTCTCAAGTGAGTATGACATGGAAGTTTGGAGAATGGGATGTCATTCCATATGTTCTTATCATCTCACCATTGTGCAAAATTATGAGGCTCATTTAAAGATAAACTTTTTGTGTAGCTTAATAATATGGTCTTAATTTGTTGCATTAAATAATAAAATAATTAATAATTCTTGCTAGATTTAAAGCTTGCTGCTTATTTCTTGCTGGATCATTAAAGCATACTTATTCTTTTTCTCCAGAGATGAAAGAAATTTGGAAGAGGAGGACAGAAGGCGTCAAGAAGCTATACAGAATTTAAAAGCCGAGAATGTTAATCTAGATGATAAGTTAAAAACTTTAAGAGAAACTATAAATACAAAACAAAATGAGCAGATTAATTCTGGAAAAGTTGAAGAAAATTTAAGGTTCGTATTTTTTATTTTTATTTTTAAAATCTGTGTCCAAATATTTATTGCAAAGAATTGATTAGACAATCTAATGACAAAATATGGGGGAGGGGTGGACAAAAATATGGTAATACTTTGTGAAATACATGCTTGTATTTCGCAAAGTATTTGTAAATACATGCTTAAAGAGTCTACTCAGGTCAGTTGGGATACTGTTCTGTGAAGTTGCAATTGCATCATGCCAGAACTAACAGACTTCAAAAGTGGATCAGATTATTACAGCTCGCCTTTACAGCTTTGATAGAGATCAGCAAGGCAATGATCTCTATCAAAGCTTTATTCTTCATAATTGAAAAGCAAGGATACATAATCTGATAAATCACAGTCCGGGTGAAAGTGCATATTGAGCGATTGTGCTAGACAATCATTAAAAACGATTTGACAGAAAATAAGAAAACCATAGCTGTAAAAGTTTTTGTTGAAATGAATGCTATGTTCACAAACCTATAAGCACCTCTTAATGTAAGCAATGCACCTGTAAGCAAATGAAGGAAAATTATAAGCACAGTATTTCTGGACGAACTGTAATTCAAAAATTATTCAGCAGTGACTCTATTGCCCATAAAAGGAAAAAGTGGTAATAAAATCTTAAAGTCCTGACTACAAAGCAATAGAAGACAATGATTTGTCCAGATGGGTCTTCTTTCACACTGTTTCCAACTGCTGGTTGAGTTAACACCTAGTGGATGCCATACCAAGTCTGTAATACAGGCTGCTTTTTGTCAAGAGTGAAAACTAGCATTGATTCTCTGATGGTTTTGGCAGCCATATCATGGTTTTATGTTTCAAATGAAGGCAATCTATAAAGGTAAATTATTGTCAAAGAGTTTGTCAACATTCAATTTGATTCCTTGGTATAAAACTTTTTTCTCTGATGATAAGGCTCAGTTGTCTTCCAAGACAATGAAATCCATTCTGAAAAAGATCTTATTGTCCAGAATTAGTTACTAAAATACAGGATGATTTGTAACATCTCTCCCAGCTACCACAGCCACCAAATATCAATATAAGCCTTTCTGGTCTATATTGAAAATGAAAGTACGTGATCACCATTTGCCATCGTCATCCTTATTTGAACTTAACACCAGTTTGTTGGAAGAATAGTCCAATATTCCCTAGGCAAACATGCAGGACCTTTTTTATCCATTTTGAGAAGTCTGCAAGCTGTTTTGCACGCCGATGATTTTTTTGTACCATATTAGGCAAGGAAACATGTTTTCTTTTGTGGTGTTTTCATATTTTTGTCCTTCTCCTATATATTAATTTGTTATAATATTTATCTAAAGAATGCTTAGAAAGAAAATTTAGTTTTTTGAATTGATAATATTTATGTTTCTAAAATATATTTTAGAAATTTAATAAATTAAAAATGTTAAAATTATTTTTTTATAAGCTACAGTCAGAAAGTTTTAGATACTTTAAAATATTTTCTGAATGTAAGTAAATTATGCCATTTCACTCTGAAAATGAAAGGTCTCATGTGACTGACTAATTAGGACCAATTTCATCAAGTTCACATACATTCAACTCTTATACCTAACTTTAAAGTACAAACATACAAAACTTTTCATTGCATGGAAAGGATGTCAAATTTTGAAGAGTGTGCATCAAATTTTATTTAATATTGGACAGATCTTTTGTCAAGACATTTTAAATTATTAAGAAAGTTAGCAGTGTAACAGCAGTGAATTAAATATGCAATTGACAATGACCCCACCCCTTCCAAAAAGCAAAAAATGACAGAATATTGAGGTTGATAGCAAGTCAGGATGACATCAGTACCCACCGTGCATGAAGAAATTGTTATTGTCAGAAGAAATTTAAAAATTGTCTATTGAAAAACTGTTGCCAAAATTTCAGACTTGTTACTTCTGCTGTATATCATGAAATACAAGAAACCAGATATTTGGAAAATCAAATCTTGGGTGCTTCATTATGATAATATGTTAGCAAACAAGTGTTTACTTGAGTCAAATTATTTCTTTGAAAGTTCATCGGAACAGTAAAATTTTTACATTAACTAATCTATTCTATTAAACTCTTTTGCCTATTGATCACCAATATATATGATAAAAAGTGCCTTGGCTAAATACTCAGAATTACCAATAAATGTTTCTTCGTTACGTCAAAACAGCCTGTATTATTTACAGAAGTAATCCTATTTATAATCAACCTGACTGCAATTTCTTTTCATAATAGATTCTCATTCAGCTGTTCGAGTGGCTGATGATTCACTAATCTGTTACTTTTCAACTTGCTATTAGTCAATTTTTTTAAAAAATTTTTTTAATTGTAAGGTCATCCTATCAACTCCTATTCTCTCAGCCATTTGGAATTGTTGGCATCTCTGGTTACAGAAGGTATTCCAGCTTTCTTGCAGAGGGCGGAAGTGAAGTTTAAACTGAATGCAAGTACCTTGTGAGTTCCAGAATACTAAACAGTCTGACTGCATTTAAAAAGAATAATCAAAATGCACAATTGGGAAAAATTCAAAATATACATATACCACAACATTTTATACATATACCGCAACATTTTGCCTAAAAGGTAATGACTCTGAAATTCAAAACAATTGCAACTGGCATTCAGGCAGTAATGAAAGAAGGCTCGTGATTCACATTTTTTTATTTTATAAATTTATAATTATTTTGAAAGATTTTATTGAATAAACAGTTTTTGTATGTACTAATTTTTCCATAATAAAATCAGTTTAGAAATTTTTTATTGTACTAGAAAGTAAATGCTATTTTACATTATTGCACTTATATGTTACATTTAGTGTAAACTTGATTATTATGTTTGTTCACGTGAATGTTGCTTAGTGACAAACTTGGCAATCTTAAAATTACGGCAACCCCGCTACCTGCCCATCCAGTTGAGTCTTTCGGAGATTCATTAGAATGTTGACCCACATCATCTCCCCAGCCCCTGCAGAAGCTGTAAACAACTTCAGTTCGTAAGGCTTAACAAAGCCAACCGCAATGCAATACCGCAATCAGCCATGTATTATATGAACTACTCACCGCAAAAGGAGTGTATATGGTGTAAATAAAGAAGTTTAAGCAAAAGTACAGTCCACTGCTCACTTCGATTCACCAATGTTGATATGCTTTAATACAGTAATTATTTTGGAGAGCCTGATAATTTTTTGTGGCAATAATCACATATATATTGATAAGTAGAAAGGAATTTCATTTCCTATATCATTTGCATTACTTAATTCTGTTATTCCCTATAGTTTAATTTATTGTTCATAAAAATAATGCTTGCCGTTTGATTCAAGTGATTAAAAATATTCTTTTTCTTTACAATCACAAGTATTCAAAAAATTTCAAATTTACTCAATATCATCTAAATAAAAATTTAAATTGTTTATAAAATATCTTTTATAAGTTTGATTTTGAGGATAATTAAATTCTCTGTATGTTATAAATTAAAAACTTCTTTAAAAAAATTACTTATTGCTTATAAATTGAGCATACTCATTAGTACAAGTAAATTTTAACACTTTAAATCATCTACAAGAGTAATATTTCAGAATTAAATAGCTATTTGCCCTAATTTTTGTGTATGTATTTTGGTAATGTCACTTATTGTTAATTATCTGTTTCATTTTTAGAGCTGAAATGAATCATAATTTATATCAACTTAAGAACATTGAAGATAATTTGGCTGCCTCTAGAAATGCCATCCGGAACAAAGTTAATACTTTTGGAGAACACACTGAAAAAGTGTTATGGGAAATAGAAAAAAATCGCAATAAATTCAGAAATTTAGTAATTGGCCCAATTGGTAAGATATTTTTAAATTTGATTGTTTCCAACTGCAGTGGAATGTTATGATAATGTTAGATTTAACAATTGTCTTTTGATAGTAAATAGCAATAATTGGTAACTGTTAAAGATCACTGTTATACTTCTTTCTGCATTGCTATTTATCATTATTTAATGTTAATTTTGGATTCTCTAATCAGAAAAATAAATGCCATATTTTGCTAATTCTATTGATGCCAAATTCTTTAACATGCAGTGCAGTGCAGTGTTATATACAGTGCAATGTTCCCAAGTGTATTCTAAAACTCATTTGGCTCTTCAGTCCTGATGTTCAGGACATTCTCATATAAATTGCCATGCTAAACTTGTGCCAGATTAGCATTCGCCATTAATGATACAGAATTTTGCTTTGTTGACATATTTAAGTATATTAGCTGGACCCATCTATCATATTCTTGAAATTGTTTAAAATAGATTAATGAAAAAGAGATTACTGTTAAACTGTAAAAGATTACTGTTAAAACATGTACAAAAAGATTCCTTCACAGAAGAAAGAAATTTTTTTCCACTCATCTGTACAAATCTCATCCTGTACAACAAAGGATGAAATTTTGTATGATTCATTTCTTTAGAGGCTTTCTCAAGTGCTGGCAATCTTTTCTTTCAGTCCCTGTCTGTTAGAATTAAACACAACTTTCAAATGAAATAAATTTAAATTAATAATTAAATAAATTAAAAATAAGTATATGGTATACTTCCTAAAGACTTCCTTGTAATGTTGTTTTTAGTTTTTTAAATTTTGAAAAAATATAATCAGTAAATAAAGTA
>JAPMOR010080619.1:0-31058 GCA_026543865.1 Argiope aurantia | reverse complement strand
TATATATATATATATATATATATATATATATATATAATAAATATTTAATTTTTGCCAACATCTCACCTTTTGCCTGTGCAGTTGCAGTTCCTACAAGTGCGAGGAAAAGGAAAGCAAGTAGAATCTTCATGATCTAGAATTTATATAATTATGGAATGTAATGGCAAATTGATTCCAGATACCATCTTCTCTCCGCATTTTTGCGGTGAGAAGATGAACAACCACCAAATAAAGTTAGAACAAAAATCGTCATGTAGCTGAGAGTACTAATAAATTTTTATTAATATGCAGTGCAAAAATTACAAGCCCTCAATTAATTTGACAGTGAGAATAATTCACATAAATTTACTTACTTTTATCTTAGATTTGTGTATAGAATTTCATTTAAATGCTCATATGTCTTTCAAAATTTATCAATACCATATGAATTTCAACAAATTAGCTGTAAAAAAATTCTGTACATCTCATTGTGATATCAAAGTAGGATAAAGAATTTTTCATTATTATTGTTGAAACGAGTAATAGTTTTAGGAAAGTGATATAAATGTTCAAAATGTAAAATCTTCAATAAAAATTTTCCTTAGATTTAAGTATTTTTCCTAGATAAAGAAAATTAATATTAATATTCTGAAGTCGATGCGATACTCAACTAGATATCAAATTTCTGGTAATGAATAATTATTTAATATTTTAACTGAGACTGAAGAAATCAGCCATGTAATAAAAGATGTCCACACACCCTTCTAATTTCATGTACAGTTCTAGATATGAATAATTATTTTCGAAAAGTTCTCTTTCCTTTATAAATGGAGAAACGTCTGCTGATTTTTATGCATTTAGATGAATATTGGGACATCTGGTCATATTTTAATATCAGAAGCAAATAGTATACAGTAATCTAATTAGGGATGAATTCGCACTTAGACGTAAAGCAGCTTTTTGTAGCAAACTGTTGTTTGTAGTTAGAAAACTCACAGGGATCATTCTGAAATTATACAGTCAACCTACTTATTTATTTCTTTAATTACACGTGACCTTTTTTATTGCCGATGTTAACAACAGTGAAGCTGTACATATTTTGAATTGTTCTTTAAGATTCTTTAATGACTCCAATTCATCATACCATTTCATAGATAATCGAAAATCACGAATTTATTGATATTCCAGGCTCATGCCATTTTTTACTTCCTAAATTTGCATAAGTGTGAAAATCATAGAACTATTTAGGGATGGCACAAATGCATAATAGCTGTTTTCTAATTTCGTGGAAGATTTTTTTGAAAGCATTCTAAGCTATGGTGTATCTAAAACAATATAAATCTGTAAAAAAGCCTTGCCTTTTTCAGAGAAGGAAGTCAAAAAATGAACAGACTATAGATACACCATTAAAATCACTCGTGATTTTGAAAAAAGAACCTGTAGAAATTTATGAAATATTAGAATCGGTTTCGGGAAAAGACTGAAGAAAAGAAAACGTGCTTTTATGAACTACATTTAATAGTTCAGTGCTTGTTTAGAAGACAGCAAGTGTGTTATATAGTAAGAGAAAATAATTATCTCTATTGTTTATATCAAGATCTATCGTCGGCATTTTCTTTACGTTTTTAGTGGCAGGTACTAATTATAAGGATGAAATACATTTCATAAAAATATCTATTTATACATTTTTACAAACTATTTCAGAATATTTCATAAGAATGAATCTTTTTCATGTCATGATTCAACAACAATGACTGTTAGTAAGAGATAGATCGATAGAGATAGACCAATTTATCAGGTGTACTCTCACTGCAATGTAATTTTACTTGCATTACAAAATGACCCCCGTACAATAATTAGATGATAATGCGGAAACGAACGAGTTGGTACTTATCATTTTTATCTATTAATATTATTTTTGTAAATACTTGAAATTACGAAAAACAATATATACGCAAAAGAGTCAAATATATTTGATACAAACCTTTTCAAACAGATACTTTTTCTTAGATAAGTCTCAGAAGGATTTGAAAATGACAATTTAGGAAAAGAAGTCGAATTTATAGGAAACTTTAGGGCAAAAAATTCTAAGAAATTTTATTTGAACGTTATTCTTAGCAAAAATTTATTTGCATTGCTTTATTTTCAATAAAAATGATTTAGTAATTAACATGCAAATTTGCTCAACAATTATTCAACTTGCCGCTTTCCAAGAAAGATAAATATACTTTTCTTTATTCAAGGTCCTGTAATGAAAAGTACACAGCAGATAACTTCCTTACTCTATATTTAGAATCATATCGCCTTTCATGCAACATGTAATTCCGCGTTTCTATCCGTTTGCAAATTATTCTCATTTTTTACACCTATAAATTATGCTTTTAATAGTACTTTGTTTCGCTTATTATTTCTGAATTATTTTTAAACAATTATATCTATAGAGAAATCGTTTATATATCCCTTTTTGTGTCTGTCACAGTTTCTAAATTGGTTTTTTAATTAATTTAGGGATTTAATGGTGTTTTCTTATGAATTATAAATATATTTTGGATTGACAAAGTTATTTTTTTTTATTGAATATTTATGGCTGGTCTTACAATATGAATGTTTTAATTTGCTAAATTTGAAAAAGTACTTCAACGAATTCTTTATCTATCGTAGATTATGCGGCCACTTTTTATCACTTTCATATTTTCATTTACTCTTTTAAGAATCTGCATATGTTTCTGAAAGTCATTATTGGATTCATAAGAATTTCTTTCAAGAATCTACCTGAGAAATATTCATTTTGAAAAAATAAATAAGGATAAAGCCAATTGAAAAGTGTTTTATAAAATTGTGAAATATTTTAATTAATCAAATCAAAAAATTCTTCTCTTTAAATCAACAATATCTTAATAAAATAACTGAAAGAATTGAGAATATTTAAATGTAGACATAAATATTTTATCCATTCTGAAACATTCAGTGTTTGCCATTCTTTTATGGAATTTCAGTTACTTTTTTATTATGTATTAATGCAAGGATGCTCACAAAGCAATCTTGCCTTCTATATATATAATTGGAAATCACATGATCTTCTAATCTGGCTCATGATGGGTTCTTAATTTTCGTAATGTCCTAAGGAATTTATTCTTCTAAATTTCGTCTGTGTAACAATGTCTGTGTTAATAATACCTGTTTATGTTTCTGCGTATGCCCATATTATTGCAATATGTCCATGTTGTGATTTGAACATGAAATTCATTCCAATATAAACTATTAAGATTCACGTTTTCAATTATTTTAGATTCACAGAATGAAGAAAAACAAGATAATAAATTATCTTTCATTATAAAGCATTTAGGTAAAACATTATTTATACAGAAAAAAAAACGGCTCTGAAGGAGAATTTTGTATCCATATCAAAGATTGCAGTATGGTTCGTTTTAGTCGTAACAAATGGAAATGTTTGGCCCTGCTTTCTCTCTAGCACAAATAAAAATAAATGCATCCTTCATTTGTCGAAACAAGGTACAGGTTAGTCATAATTGTCCTACATGAAATATACTAAATATTTTGACCTACCTTTTTTCTTCCATCATTCTGCTTCTGTCTATAAACAGACGATAATTTTCACTTTGCTTTCTTTTTCATGTGACATATTTCTTCGAATAACAGTTTTCTTCTTTAAAATTTTTGATGCGTGATATTTTAGGTATGCTTTTTCTACATATAGAAATACTTTTATTCTAAACATATATAATAAGTAAAAACATAAATCTATTAAAAAATTCGTATTTTCATCACAAATTAATTTTTATTTTTGTAGAAAGAGTATAATATAAAATTTATCATCAACATGCCTTGAATAAATTTTTTGCTTTATTAAGCTGAATTTTTAAAATTTAAAAATAATTTATTAATTGCGGAATTTTTCTGTAAATTTTTAGTCGAAATTCTCCATATTCAAATTTTTAGACATGCTCACTGACTGCTTTATTCTTTTTAAGTTGTGATAAACTTGTTGCCATTATATTTTTAATTTGAAAAATATATTTAAAAATCTTGTTAGAGAATAAATAAATTGCATGAACGAAAAGGCAGGTAAGGACATCTGGGTATCTTAAATAATCCAGTTTATTGAAATTTTTAAACATGCTGCAATAAAAATGATTAAATATTCAAATATAAACGAAAAAGAAATAAAACACTGCTTTCATTAACATTGAAAACAATTAATGTATCAATGCTATTGATAAATTAACAAATGCGATAAAATATGAAGATTGTTTCTTATCAAAAATTTATCTTCATGTACTGATACCGTAACATGTAAAAATGTAAAAAAAAAAAAGATATACGGTGACTTAACGGAATAGGCAATGTTATAAAAATGCGTGTTTTATAAACTGATCTAAATTATTCTAGATATTCCTATTCTTGAAGCACTTTTTTTGAAACGTTCGTTTGATTCTCTCTAAAATCATTTTATATGTAACGTTTTGAACTATTTTTTTCCTTGTTCCTAGTTAAATTATTGTTATTATTGCTTTACAAATTACTTTATTTTAATCCATTCTTTCTGCAAAGTACTACATGGGTTTCTCAGTTAACACATTAATCCTGTTAAAGGTTTTGTGGTAGAGTTAAGGGATTTGAAGTTGTCATAACTTAATAGAATGAAATACGCCTACTTTAGTAAGATAGGTGTGGAAATCAAGATATTTATTTTTATAAGCTTTATTATAATGGATGAATAAAGGAATTTCAAATTAGTAGCTTTGTTGTCTATATATAATGTCATATAATGAAGTATTATTTTCAGATGCCTATGGATTTTTTTCTCTGTTTTATTAAAAATATTCTTCACAATGTTCAAATTCTTCAAATTAGCCTTATAACCACATATATTTTTTTTGTAGAAATGTATTAATAAAAACTAATAAGTGAAAAGAATTTTCACTTATCTCGTAGTATTTACCCAGAGTTCGGAGAAAAGTATATTTAATTTCCTCCTTCATGTATTGTGAATATAGCATATTTTTTCTTAGTAATCAATAACTAAAAAACTTGTTTTTGAGAAAAATGCATTCTCTAATATCAATTTTCTATTTGAGGTCGTAAAATTCATTACAAAAATTTACTTACTTTACTTTTAATTAAAAATTACTTACTTACTTTTAAAATCAGTTTCTCCATGCCACTCTGATTAATGTAATCTCAGATTTTCAGAGTTAAATTTCATAATTCTATTTATCATTATTTTTACTAACTTTGATACGACGTGATATAGGGGCTATATTCTGACTAAAGATCTATCATCTGTATCCGTAATGGGAAAATAATTTCAAACATATTTTATTTTTTAGTATTTTTTTTCTTTGGTATTTTATCTTTACTTCATTCTTCATATTATTCAAAATTTTTAATCTAAATCTCTGGAATTAACTTGAAATTTTATTCTCTTTTCTGCATAATTTTTATATCTAAGCTAATAAAATGTAAGTAATAAGAGAGCATTATTGCAATCCTTATAACCATTACTTTGGTAGTAATATTTATCATTATATCTTGTTTATTTGAAATATAAACACCTCGAATAAAAATGAATTTAAATATTGTAAATATATGGAATGCAGCGAATTTATTTCAAGCTTTATTTCATAATTTATTTTTCACTTGTCTGAATATATATGAAATTTCATTGCTGCTCTTATATGTTTCATTATCAATCGTTGATATTTTCAGAATTCCTTTGGTTTCATATCCTACCATTATTAACAGAAGGAAGAAGAATTCTTCAGTTCTAACATTATTGCACATTGTCTATGGTGATTTCAATTCCTGCTCTAAACTTTAAGATCCTTTAGAATAAAAACGCTATATTTTGAAAAAGGAAATCAAAGTGAACCTCTTCCGCTGTAGCAATGTTTCGCTCGCTCGCAAATCTCACAGCGAGATAATAGATATTTCAAATATAATTACTTGAAGCCTATTCCCATTGTTACATATCAAAGTCCCTAAATAATTGGGGAAAGTTTGAAAAAATTGCAGAAGACAGATAAGTAATATATATTTCTAGGATAAAGGATTTTGCTTCGTTCATAAAACAATCAAACCGGAAACATATCTGATCATTCCTTGAAAGATTTGTTTCGCTTTCATAAATATGATCGATATCAAATATTATCAATATTTTATTATATACCTTAACTTTGAAGTGATTGTGCTTATGCTTGTTTCTTTATCTCTACTCAACCTTCTGAACTGAAAAAAAAATAGTTTGCAAATTTGGTATTTATTCGTTACATCATATTGTTAAAGAGAAGTGTTCTGTTTTGAGCCAGTAGGCGCGATTTGCGTCTACTCAAGATCAAGATTGCTATAAAAAGGTATACACAAGAGTTAACATTAAATTACCAAGATTAGCTAACATTAAATTTGAAATACATAAAATTTAACTATAAATGTTGCAATAATAATTTTATTTACGAAAGCAATACAAATTTAATAATTTTCCTGTTTTAGAGCCTCATGTTCAAGTCTTTTTTACGGCTTATATCTCTACATTTAGGTTTTTAAATTTTTTTTTTCAATTTTTTTTGCTAGTTTTGAAATATTTGGTGAGAATATTTTATATGTTCTTGGAATATTCCTTCATTTTTCTGTATTTCAGTTGTTGATGAAATTCAATTTTTTTTATTCCATAAACAACATAAAATTTTTTGTTAACACAAAAAAAAAATTGTGTAAATCTATTGACGAAAGTATTTCTTGACATTAAATTTTTTATGTCCCCCCCCCTTATATTTCTTTTTCTTTTCGTTTTGATTTGCCTTCACTTGTAATTTAATATACTGCATTTTATAATTTTTAGCACTTGCAACTGATATTTGTATCACTAGGGGTCAAATCTTGTGGCTTGAGATTACCAACGTTCCTTATTTGGGAATTTAAATTTACGAGGCAGCTTTCAATTATAATTTTGCTTATTCATTGCCATGTAGATCGCATATTAGAAACGTGGGAATTCTGACATTTGGATGATACTACGTCATTTTATTGTAAAAGTTTGGTTTATATTAATAAATCCGTATAAATAATGCAAATATATAATGTTTGAGTAAAAGTTGTGAAAAAATTTTGAGATCCAACAATTTGTAAACGCATTTATGTAATAAAAAAATCATGATAATTTTTTTAAAAAAGTAATTATTAATTTATTTGAATATTTGTTGAATGGTAAATAAGAAAAATATTTAAATATAATTTGACTATAGATTTTTAATAAAAAATTGTCATTATTTTTAAGATTTTTAATACAAGGGATGTTTCAAATAAAAATTTGCGAAACGTCGTAATAACGTAACGGTTATCATATTTGCCTGTGCCGCTATGGGAGAACGAGACATCTAGGGATACGATTGGAGTTTTTGGCGTAGATCGGAGCATTCTCGGGAGAGAGCAGAGGATCTTCTAAAGAGCGCCGTCCAATTCGGCTATTTGTTGAATTCCTCGGGCACAGAAGAACCATTAACTCCAGTGTGTACTGTAAGACATCCTGAAGACTACGCAGGTCAATCATGAACTAAAGACCTGGGCTACTCACGGAGCGTGTGGTTTTCTACTCCATGATATCACTCGTTCACACGTCTCCAGGGTCACATATGCGGAACTGGCCAAGTTCAAGTGGGGGCAACTCGACAATCCATCCTACTGCCTGTCATATCGCCCTGCGATTTTCATGTGTTTGTGCAATTTTCATGTGTTCCCTGAAAAAACATCTGAAAGGAAAGGGCTTCAACACGGACGGCGAACTAAAGGATGCTGTGAAGGACTGGATCACGGACATAGGAATTCTAGGAACAAGGAATCTTTTGGCTCGTTAATCAATGGGATTGTTAGGCTCAGGCCTGTGGTTTATACTTTGAATAAGGCTTCATTTATACCTATAGTATCGTTCCGTACTTTTTCATTTGAACACTCCTTGTATACTTAACAAAATCATAAAATTAACAAAATCATAAATAGAAGACACTGATATTCTTCACCATATTTTTTAATTATTCAAAATATGTGAAGATAATCCTTGTATTCAATAATTTTAATTTAATTTACGATATAAAAATTGTAACGTTTTGTTGAAATGCTCCTAAGATTGTTGTTAGATACATTATGTATATGTCTAAAAAAATATGGCTTTGAAATAATACGTTTCTAAATAAAAATATCTATCTTTTCCACAGACGAATGTCGATATGTAAATCTTTGTTTAAATTTCAAACTTCACTTTAGATTTTAGTTTCTTGAAATACCATAATTTAAAGAAAAGGTTTTAGTTTAGTTTAATTATATTAATGCCCCGTTTTAAAGCAGACTAGGGCTATTTTGGGATGGATCTCGAAATTTTGAATCGCGGTCAGCGGACGAGGACGACACCAGTGCTGGCACCCCCTTCTCCACACCACAGAGCATCAGTGAGAGGTTGTTTGTGTCCGACGTTTAAAGTGCACCAGATTCGCTTACACGACGGTTCTTCTGAGGAATCGGATTTCGAACCCAAGACCTTATCACCAGACTACCGTGGCCTTTAAAGAAAAAGGAAAAAAAAAAAAAAAGACTGCAGGAATACAGTAGGCTTATAAATGACTTAAAGTAAAAAACAAACAAACAAATATTCCGTGTTCTAGTTCGAAAATCAGTATTCTTAAAGAATCGCGATGTTAGAATATTTGGCGAGGATATATGGTCCATCCACGCAGGGTGAAAACTGTCTTTCTATTATTTGTGGTTTAATTATAGGGAGTGAATGGTATCAGTTATATTATACTTATCTTTTAATTTCTTATCTTGGGAATTTCAGGTGGTATCCATGTTTTTTTAATCGAAATTATATATGTTACGGTCAAAGCCCAAGAGGTTTGGTCAAAGTCCGAAATACTTGCAATTAATACTGTATTTTCTACTTTGGCTGGCCATTTTGCGAAGTGGCCGGGAATCCTTGGCCAAAGCCCAATGTGATAATCTATATTTATAAATAAAGCTCAATGTGTGTGTGTGTGCGTGTGCATGTGTGTGTGTGCGTGTGTGCGTGTGCGTGTGTGTGTGCGTGTGCATGTGTGTGTGTGCGTGTGTTGGCGCTCTACAGTCCAAACCGTTTGACATACAGTTATTAAATTTGGCATATATATACCTTGGAGGTCGAAAATGTTCACCGTGAAGCGATTTTTTAAAATTTTTAATTTGAATTCTAATTAAAAATCAAGCATAATTTCAGCATTTTGTCGCTATAACCAGAAAATATTACAGCACAAAATCGATTTTTGCATCAAATTAAAGCTTTTTTTTAATTAAAGCTTAAAATTTAATTTACAAATTATGCTAAAATTTAATCTGCACGAGCACGTCAAATTAAAAAAAAAATAGCTTTTATCAACGTGTTGCCATTAGATTGATAGAAGTTTAAATTAAAAAATAAATCAACTATTATTGCAAATTTAATAAACAAAATTTTAATTTTTGACAGGTGTCTGTTTAAAATGGAAAAATAGATATTTTCTGATATATAAAGATATTTTCTGAAAAGTAAAAGGAGGAAAAGTTTTCTATGAGCTTTGACAATATCTATATTATTAATTCAATGAAACAATTTAATTTAAGGCAAACATAGTTTAATATACTTATAATCATTCTAATCAGCGACCATCAGCTAATTTGGGGCATACATTTGCTAGCAAAATGGTCTAAAGGAACTAAATAATTATATTTAATATAACTTTAGTCAATAAATGCTCCGATGAATCAGGAATTTAAAATTTTTACATAGTTCATCTGCCCTTTGAATCATATTTAACAAAATATTCTTGAGACACCAATATTTTTAATAAAAATTGTTTAACACCAACCAACTAAATCAATCACTAAAACTGACTGATTTATGAAATTTCAATATCACTCTTCTATAAAAACAGGCGATTTTAGACTATTTCACCGACTCTCTCAATGAAGATACGCTAATCCTCTGCAGGGTTTCTCGACAGTGATTGGCCTGTGATTATGAAAATGTTGATTGTTCTAAAACTAATGCATAAAAACTTCATAAATCGATCAGATTCATTGCAGAAGATAAGGACGTTTTTAGTTTTATTTAAAAGTTGGTGTCAAGAGTATTTCGCAGAATAGGATTCCTTGGGACCAAAGGATTGTGTAAAATTTAAAATTCGTAATTTTTTCATAAGTTTATTTATTGACTGAAATAAAACAAAATATTTTTATTTGCATCGTCCTTTTGAAAGTAAAAAATTACTTTTACGATGAATCAGAGAAATTTTTGTTGAATAATTATTTAAGATATATAAATTATTCTGCAGTGCACATATAATTTCAATGCCGAACGACTCTGATTTCAATTTTCATATTTAAAAAAAGACATGGTTAGCTTAAATATAAAAAGCTTTTATATTGATTGCAGTTTAACATTTCCACTTTAATTTAAAGTTGAAATTTTATGGATACTGATAGAACATTAGAGAAAGAAGTACGATGAAACAGAACTGTTTAAGGCCTACATAAAAGTATGACTGAATCATATAACTACCAAAATATGAAGCTCAAAAATCTTTTGCAGAAAAAGCTACTAAGAGAACAAGTTACATTAATTGAAAAATTTTAGCGATCATTAATATTGGTGAACCGGCTGGTCGCCAAAGGCAACTAGTGGAAAATAAATATAATGACATTCATGTAAAAAATATAAATAAGGATATGTTGTAGGTGAAATTCTACAGATGGCACCAACAAAGAAATGTCTTTAAATGAGATTAATAACAAAACTATTTGTCCTTCATATTTGTTTTAACTAGCCCTTATTTTTGCTATTTGCTTTTGCAAAAAATTTCATATTTTTTGAAGCGATATTTAGGGAGACAATGTGATCTGGGATCTTTAACATTAGGTCCATGGAGCAGAAAAAGACTAAGGATCACCCTTAAAGGTAATTGAAAACTGAATACTCAATTTGCCTTTGTATTCATACATGATACGCAACGCCTTTGCTCAAGATATAATTCGTACATTTTGAAGGGCGCAAATCTAATCTTCAAGCTATCACGATGTTACGGTATATACGTTCACTGAATAATTTCTATTATGGCTTTATTATGAGAACAGAATAACACGAGATCATATTTTTATATATTACAAGCCTATTTTTAACTCAGAAGTGTCACTTATATTTGAACTCGTTTCTGAAACAGTTGTACTTAACCCTTAATAGCCTGATTTACGAAAGTGATTCATTTTTAATATTACTGTGTTTGCTTGAATGAAATAAAACAATAATGACATTTGATTTTTTTTAAAATTTCGTTGGAAAGAATATTATACAACAGTAAAATACGTACATCCAACCTATAAAAAAAACTAATAGTATGTGAACATTCGGTTTAAAAGATTGGTATCAACATTGAAACTCTAGGTCATTAAGGGTTAAAAAAAGCAGTACACAGAAGTACTCATTTTTAAATACTCCATTTTTAACAGGGTGTAAAGCCATCTGCTCTTGATTCCTTTCTTCCTACTTTGGCCGATCTTCCTAAGCCATTTCGCGAATTGGCCGGCCAAAGGCCGAAATCAAGAAAAATCGGACATTGGCCGGTTAGTTTACAGCAACGTTAGCCAGAATTGGCCGGCCAATTCGCGAACTGGCCGATTTCGGGCTTTGGCCATAACATATACATTTACAACAAATTTGTTGCTTGAAACACAGAAAACGTGAGCTCATACCTAGAAATATAATGTCTATACCTAAATAGCATTAAAATGTGCTTATGATATCTATATAAAATTCATCCAATTAGGAGTCCCTTATTTCCTTTATAAATTGAACATATATTTTGGAAAGAAATCGTATTGTTCTCATTAATACTTAAAATTATATATGAATAAATTATAAAACTATATTAGATGACTTTATGTCAAAGAATTTATCATGTAAAAAACTTACAATCCTTTGCCATCTGTATAGAGAAGGAAAGAAGCACCAGAGAATAAAAATATTGCTTGAATACAAAAGAGAACCACTGTTTCAAAAATAATCAGAGTTAATTAGAAAAAGTAAAAAACGAAGGTTTTGATTTTTTTTTTAAGTTTTAAAAAATCATGCAAAAAATAAAATTTCAATATGAATAACAAAAAGTTTATTACCCTGGTGAAAAGGCAAGTTTTCTTCGGGATACAAAATATAAATACATAGCATTTAAAATATAAATGCTACAATGCCAAAATTATAACAAATGCATTATTTTAATAAAGTAGCATAGATAATTTATTGGAAACAGCATTTTCTGGTTTATACTATCTAGAAATGTAATTATGTAAACTTCTCGGCCCAATATATATTACAGAATCTTCATAGAAGAAATTCGGTACGACAGAATCCCTGTGCGTTAAAAAAGTAGCAATATGCCTAAAACTTTTTACAAGATTTTTTTTAATTTAATATATTTTATTATTTATCCATAATGAAAATAAGTGCATAAACTCTAATATGTATTTTATGCATTTAATTTCTCTAAGGAATAGCAAAGACAGTCACTTTCAAAAGGAATGGATCGAAATAAAGTAATTTTAAAATATTGGTGACAATAATTTCAATAAAAAGTAAGAAAAAAATAATTTAAAACATTTTATTCAAGATAATTTTATAAAGAATCAAACCAAACTTGCGTTTAAAGGTGCTTGGAAAAAAGGAATATGTTGAATTGCTTCGAGCGGCTTATAAAATAAGAAATTTTATCATCATTTTATATTCCGTTGCACCATCATATATCTCAATTTTTTTTTCCTTTCTACAAACTGCAGATTTCGCTATATAAAGATAAATTTTCGATCTTCAATTATTTGTATGTGTATTTTTCTTTCCAATGCATAATTTGCCAATAGTATTGATAAATTCATGGTTTTGAATGCTAATAAACGCGGTGAATTATTTCTTCTGGGTTTACATCTGATTACTGATTCATTTTTATGACTGATTCATGTATGAAATAAAGAAATGCCTTAAACGAATGCTGTCTAAATTATGATAACATTTTTTAATGAAGTTTTCGATCAGAAAGCTCATTCATTATCTTATTTTCCTCCATTCTTTGAATCTAAAACAATTTTAAAACAAGAATCTTCATAGTCCATATTGCAATGAATTTTATGGGCAAATCACAACATGGACATAATGCTATGATATAGACAGAAGCAGAAGCAGAAGCATAAACAGTCATTACTTACACAGACATCAAGATAGTTTCAGTGAAATTTTTGAGAGCACTTGCGAAATTTAGAAAGTATAAATTCATTAGGACGTAACGAAAATTGAGAACCCATAATGAGCCAGATTAGAAGATCACATGATTTCCATTTATTATTATATAAGGCAAGGATGCTTTGTGAGCAAATTCCATAAAAGAAGGGAATAGACTGAATATTTGAAAATGGTTAATTTTTTTTCTGTATTTATTTAAATGTTCTCAATTCTTTCAATTGTTTTATTAAGATGCTGTTGATTTAAAGAGAATAAATTTCTATTCTTATTAATTTAAATATTTCACGCAATTATAAAAAAAATTAAATTGGCTTTATCATTATTTATTTCTTAGGTATATTCTTGAAAGGAATTCTTATGAATCCAATGATGACTTTCATAAGCAGGTGCAGATTATTAAAAGAGTAAATGAGAATTTGCAAGTGTTAAAAAGTTCAAATAAGGATATTCTGGAAAGTATATCAATGGCCGTATAATCTACGATATATAAAAAATTCTTTCAAGTACTTTATAAATTTAACAATTAATAGTTTAAAACATTCATATTGTAAGGTCAACCATAAATATTCTTTAATAAAAATAACTTTGTCAATCAAAAAAATATATATAATTAAATAAGGAAACATAATTAAATCACTAAATTAATTAAAATAACAATCTTAAATTTCTAATGACACAAAAATGGAGATTTCAATGATTTCTCTATAAATATAATTGCTTAAAAATAATTTATAAATTATAATGAGGGAAATAAAAGTATAATTAAAATCTGGAAAAATACGGATGATTTCCCAACGGATAGAAATGCTTAAGTACATTTCGCAAGAACGATAAAACGGGACAAAACACAGAATAAGGAAATTATCTGCTGTGTACTTTTTATTATAGGATATTGCATAAAAAAAATTATATTTGCATTTCTTGGAAATCGTAAAGGTAAATGAGTGGTGAGATACTCAGCTGTTAATTACTAGATCATTTTCATTTAAAAATAAACAAATGCAAGTACCTCTAATTAGAATTTTTGATAAGAATTACATTCAAAACATTCAAATAAAATTTCTTAGAATTTTTTTAGCTCGCAAATTTCATAGAAATTCGTTTCTTAAATTGTCATATCAAATACTTCGGATAGTCGTCTTGGGAGAACAGTCTTTTTGAAGAGGTATGTATCAATTATATTTGATAGTACTTAGTTCATATTTGTAAATACTTCTGCACTTTTAAAAAAATACATTTTCTTATGAAGCGTTTTAATTTTACTGAACGAGGAATGATATGTAGCCCGTTCATTGTTAATGTAAACAGTTTTATACAATAGTTAATGGCAGTTATAAGAAAGGCACTAAAACAAAAATCATCTTATATAAAAATTCAGGAGTTACCAATACTGGACCATAAAAATTTGTGGAGAGGTGGAAAATTTCTATTCCTCTATTTTGATTTTTAATACTTATTAGGAATATATAATTTTTGAAGAGAAAAAAAAAATATTTTGCAGGAGGCATTATTTATTCATTTATCGTTTTTTCCCCTTTACAAAAAGAAAAAAAATTGCATACGAAAAACATTTAAAGAGAAATTTATTTTTATGAATTATAAATGTTCTTCAGTATAAGCGACAGTATTAATTATTATAAGATCTCTTAAATATTCAATGAAATAATTTCTCATTTATAAAAAGAAAAAATACATTAAAATATTCTTTCAAAAGTTCAGAAGCATGCTGAACCCGCCCAACTTAAAGAGATATAAATCTATCAATTACCATCATTCTAAATATATTTTATTAATATGTGAAGAAAAAAACTTCATTTCACAAATATAAATATTCATAAATTATTTCACGCATAAAATATCTTGCATACGGAGCTACGCAAGTCATTTTTCCTTCTGTAGAGACATCCATAGAGATCTTCCTCATTTTATTATTGTATCTTATCTTCTTCTTATGTTATGTGTGAATTTCATATAAAAATAAGATTAATTGTCCTAACATCCAATCTAAACTTATTTTGGATTCTGTATTTGTAAAGAAAAAGAACTTTTCGAAAATATTTATTCGTATCTAAATTTCTTCATAAAATTAGAATGCTTTGAAGATATCTGTTATTACACGAATGATTTCCTCAGACTCAGTTAAAAAAGCAGATAAATATTCATTACTTGAAATTTGATTTACTTAAAAATTTACTTTGAACAATTGCGTCACTTGAGTAAAGCTAGTCATCCTTTTAACAATACCAATGAAAAACATATACTTCTCACTTTGATATCACTTTACCATTTACAGAGATTATTTTAACAGCTAATTTGCTGAAATTCATAAAGTACTGATGAATTTTGGAATTTAACTGAAATTATACTCACAAAACCAAGATAAAAAAAAGATAATTTTACGTAAATTTGTCTCACGGTTTAACTGTAGGCACACATGTAAATTTTGCCTTAAATATTTTAAAAAAAAATATTAGTACTGTAAAAAAATGATGAACATTATTTTAATATTGTCTTTCGATTGTTCATCTTCATTTATGACAAATGCTAGAAATCTGATATCTTCAATCAATCTGCCATTACATTTCATAATTATATACATTCTAGATCATGAAGCTTCTATTGGGTTTCCTTTCCTTGCAGAGTTCTCAATTGAGCTGGCAATAATTGGTGAGTTGGAAAGAATTAAATATTTATTTTGTATTATATTATAATGCCTTGCACAAATACGCATCATTTACGAATGAAACTTTGAGAAGCATTAATCAGTAGTACTAACATCTTTATCGTAATAAGTAATTTAAGTAAGTAATGGTAATGGTACAAATATCCTTAAAGTAAAAACAAAGAATGTCTGAATGAGGCATTACTACGCCTCTCTTTCCTCGCTATGTTTACATGCCAGCACAAGTTTATGTTTTGCATAGCTTCAAACATTTCGGAATTTCAATTTTATTATTATTTTTTTCCACATTCAATATTGCATCTGACAATTTGTCTATGTCGAACACAGACTTTTATGCCATTAAAATGAATATTAAAAAAAAACTTATTTTATATTAAGCTTCAAATAACAAAAGTTAAAGATCTGTAATTCACTTAATTATTAGAAAAGAATCATGGCATATCCCTCAAAGGATTACTGTCACAATCTTTTAAATGTAGAAAACGAAATTCTTTAAAGTTTTATTTCGCGATGAGAAGGAACCTTAAAAAAAAATGTCGTGGCATACTAGTAATGAGGAATGTCAAACTATTTCATTTTTTTCAGACTGTAATATCTTTTGTAAAATAAATGAAATAAACCAGAATTTTGAGATGAGATTCATGTACGTTGTTTAAAATCTTAAAATAAACACATCAGGCCTTCTTTCTTGTCGATCCATTATTTCAAATAGTCTTAAATCCAAAATCGAAACCATATCTTATATACCATGTTCCTATTTGTATTACTTACATTTCACTACAGTATTTCTTTTATTTCGCAGAGTACATTTTTTTTAAATCTTTCAATGTCCAGATCATTGTATAATTGGTAAAAGATGCGCACTGACAAGGATTGTGACGGGAGCAGACGAATGTTTTATAAAAAGCCATATTAAATATAGGGAATAAGTCAATTATTAAAGATGTGTAATTCGACTGACAACATGCGTTTTAATTATGTACGAACAATATACAATTAAATGCTTTTTAAAAATACGAAACGAAAACTGTGAGTTTGAAAATGCATTTTACATTTCAATGTTTTGTTTTAATATTACAGTAGTTGAATGACATATATACATGTCCATTTTAAGGATTTCCCGGATACAGCGCCCTTGTGTGTCCCCCATACCGCCCAGATGACTGTCCAATGGGATATAATATTGAGTGTTGCTCAAATGTGGACTGTTGTGGAGGAGACGTTTGTTGCATGTTTATGCGTGAAACAAAATCTTTGAAACAGAGAACGCGTGCTTGGAGTACAGCATTCGAGGTGTCAAAGGGAAGATGCGATAGACTATGGAAAGGAAATCTCGGAGCAGAAAAATAATTGCTTATTTAATGAATATATGCTTATTCATTAATATATATGTATATTAATTTATACAGTTGAGTATCGCGAAGGGAAATATAATTCAATAAATGGAAATCAAAAGTTTCATAGCTTTGAATTTATCATTTACTTTGTAAATATATAAAAATGAATTATGGAAAATATTGTTTTTTTTAAAATCTATATCAGACTTTTTCTAAATGGAAAATTGGAAATATTTTAATATTTAAATTATACTGCCATCCAGCTTATAAATTATACAAAGAAAGTTTTACAATTGTTTGCAAATTTTAATTAATACACGTAAGAAGAGTGCCAAATCTAAGTCTATTTTTTCCTTTTATATAAACGATATATGAGGGAAAGGTATATTTCACGCAGTGTCAATTGGGCACGTTGCGAAATGTATCTTTATATTGGTATAACAGATATGGTGAAGTGTAACAAAAAACTAAATATTTATAACCATGCACCTGGAAAATCATTTTAGGACGTTAAGACAATTGCATTTTTCTGCTTCTTCTTCTTTGAATGCTGTATTTAAAGAAAAGAAATATAAAGCGATAAAACAAGAATTAAATTTCTATTTACACATTGATCTTTTCTGATTAAAAGAGAAACCTTTTTATTTGTAAGCATATTATTCCAAAGCTATATTTTTTATACCTTTAGTACATATTGTATCTAACAACAGAGCTAAGGATATTTCAGCAAAATATAGCAGTATTTATATCTTAAATTACGTTATGTTTATACAGTACAAGGATTCACTTGTTATAGTTAGAAAAGTTAGAACGATATATGATAAAGATATATCGGTGTACCTTATGAATAATGTTAATATTATTTATTAAATATATTCAATTGTTTTCATATAAAACTCTTTTCTCCTTTTTAAAGGAAAAATCCATTTGAATTTGTCACTTCTTATTGAACAAATATACAGACAAGTTAATGATAACTTCATTTGAAAATGATAATTTTTTTCTCTGCTACATAATTTTTGAATAAATTCTTTAGATGCATGAAAATTGTAGAAAAAAAAATCAAAATTTCATGGGATATTTGTGATTTTAATTTGATAGTGGGATTTTTCTTTTTTACGAATGCAATATTATGAATAAGCTGAAAATTATGAGAAGTAATATAAAAATAAAAACTTTATATGCACTTGAATGTTGTAATCATTAATATATGTTATTCTTTTTAATGAAATCAAGGTGCAATTTTAGAATGCATTTTATTTCGTCACTGTCAGTTGTATAAAAAATAAATCTCGTGGTTTCCACGCCTTACACAAAGAAGTAAGCATTATTTTATTATTTAAAGTCATAAAGAGAGGCAGTTCCAAATCTTCTGACCGTAAGACACAATCTTCAAGAACCGTTTTTTTATGTGGAAAACAAGCGGTTCCAATGTTTCTAAAACAGACTTACATTCAATTGTAACAAATTTAATTCAAAAAACAACGTTTGCTCTCCAAGTATAAAATTAAAATAGCATTTAAACGCAATTATAATATTTATCGAAGAAAACGAGTTACGAACCCTACCAACTTGTATATAGACATATTTTCGAAAAAAAAAATATTGTTTCCAATATGAATAATTAATCTGAAGAAGTAAAATATAAAAACTAGTCTTCGAACTTTATATCCTAAATGTTGAACAAAAATATGTATTTGTGTGTAAGTTATATATTTAATGAATATCTGTTTATTCAATAATGCATCTCTATATTATTTAATATAGACGTTTATCGTAAAGGAGAATGTAATTCAATAAAATGCAATCAAACCTTTTACATGCTTGAATTTCTCATTTTTTATTTGTTAAATAAAGATGTTTTAAGAACCGACAGATTTTGATATTTGTTTCCGAGTTTCTCTGAATGTGAAATTGTTTTCACTAATTTTACTACTGAAATTATATTATTGTTCATCTTACAGATAATATAAAAGGTGTTAAGTAAGGGATTGCATAGTTTTAAGCAATTTCTATGATGCACATTTCATGATATATATTTATATCGTGAATCATTAATAGAACTTTTTTCTTCTAAGAAATCCCCATTTTTTAGTTTTCAGAAATCTACATTTTCTTTCTTTTAATTTGATGCATGTTTTTTTTTAAATTACAACTTACGCGATTATTAAGAATTTATCTGCGATTTGCACATTTTCATGAATATGTACGAAAGAGAATTTTTTTTTCGTATCGAAGCATACCTCAGGTATATATATTACATTAAAAGAAATTTCTTTATATACATACCTCATGTATACATTATTTCTTAAATATATTTTGATACTTTAAATACAAACTTTAATAACAAACAACAATCCTCAAACAATTTTAACGAAATATAGCAATTTTGTTTTTATGTAATATGTTGTAAATATTATTTTGTTTATAAAGACGTTAAAGATTTTTTTATTCTTAAGTGACCATATGTTTTTTTCTCTCTTATAGGATTCTGTGTGTAATTTAGAGGATTTCAAACAAAAAAAAAATAAAGCACAACATTAAACTCTATTATTTTGAAGCGTATTATTTTATATGATAATTACATATCATTTCATTCACATTTTTCATACCTTTAATGCATACTGTATCTATTAACACTAAACGGACATTTCAATAAAATATAGCAATTTTTATTCCCTAAATTGCGTTAATGATTATTCAAAACAAGAATTGGCATTCCATATTTTGAATAATTATTAAAATGAGTTAATGGAATATCGATGACTTTGAAGAATAATTCTATTATTATTTTCTTAAATATGTTAAATTTCCTGAAAAAGCATTTTTCCATCTTTCCAAAACAAAATTCAATCGAATTTTCAAATTTCTATTCAACGCATATAAAAAGATGATAAAGAGTTTTTTAAAAATCGAAAAGGATTTTCTTTTTTTTCTTTGTGATATGATTCTGTTAGAAATTTCCGAAATTTAAAAAATGCGAAGGAACTCAACAGTAATATGAGATATTATCTGCACGATTTAAGGTTCATATTAATTTAATGTTATAAAAAACAGAAAGACATTTATAATAAATTAATGGAACATAATTTTACACTTTTTTCATATATATAAAAAGTGGTCCACATAATAATGATCAAGATTGATATGTGTTGAAATCAACTTCATAAATTGAAATTCAGAAAAAGGAACGGCATTAACATAAAAATATGGATTTGTGTGCAAATAAAATATATACTTTGGGAGTGGTGAAGATAATAAATAATAATATAATAAAAAGCTCGGCAAAGAAAATAATATTGATAAAAAATGTATACAAAATTAATATAAGAACGATCTTAAAATATTTAATATCAGGAATTAGACTTCATATACATACAAATAAATAAAAAAATTATGAAAAAATCTTACAAAAATATGACTTATTTCAAAATATTTGCAATATTTATTAACATATTTAGATTTAATTTCTTTCACTCTGTTTATATTTCGAATAATCAGAAATAAGAAAGCAATCGAGATTCCGACATTGAAACTAAAAAAAATTTGCATTGAATTTCAAGACTTCAAATTGAACATCAATATCAGAATATGCATTTAACCTAAAAAGTTTTTTTTCTAATGATTGATTACTAAGAAAATATTTATACACAAGACCTTAATAAAGAAATTAAATATTTTTTCCCTCGGAACGTACAGAAAACGCTTCGAAAGAAGTGGTGATTCTTTTGACTTTTTAGTATTTTTAGTACATTTCTATAAAATATATTTGTAGTGTAAGGGTAATTCCATTTTGAAAAATATTTGTGAAAAACACGGAAAAAAATTATATGAAGCGGTATAGAGTACTTTAGAATATCACATTACATCTGGATAAATCAAGTGCTATTTTAAAATTGCTTTGTCCAGTAAACTGTCGAGCTTATTAAAAAAATATTATTTCCACACCTATCTTTCTAAAGTAAGCGTATTTTAATGCATGAAGTTATTATTAAAAGCAGCTTTTTTGAATATTGTATATTCCGCTGTTTCAATGTATCTCTCCTTTTTTTCATTTTTATATATTACGGACTCGGTATATGAAGATAAATTTTCTATGGATACTTATTTGTATGTGTGCTTTTTCACATTGGATTATTTTTCAATAGTATTGAAAAATTCATGGATTTCAACGCTTATAAAAACAGTGAATTATTTCTTCTTGGTTTAATGAATTGTTCTAATTACAAAATTTACGAAAATTTCATTAAATTTGTTCATTATTATTATTTTTTAAGATAATCAGATAACATTTTCTGCCTTCATGTAATTTATTTTCTCTTTAAAACCATGTTTGAAATTTTTTTAAAAAATAAATAAATAAGTAAGTAAATTAATGAAGGCAAATCTTTTATCAAAACTCAAGAAGAATAAATCAGTCCGTAAGGATCTCTTAAAATTTCAAAATGCCGAATTTCGAATAAGCATTTACAGCATCGATTCCTAAACAATGCATTACACTAAAATTTAAAAAAAATTCAGATTAATAAGTCAAAATAGTTATTTATTCAAGACATGTTGATCAAAAAGATTAGGTTCTACTCGTTTTACAAGAAGAAAAAATAATTTCTGAAGATAATTTCGATACTTTAAACTCTTTTGTGTCCTTATGTTTCAAATAAGAAATTAACATTTTTTTTTATTTAGAGAAAGCATAAACTAAACTAATTACATATAAAAAATTTTCAAAAATAAATTATTCTTCTAGAAATTGAATCACATAAAAAAGAAAATAGAAAACATATTATTCATTGTTTATACACAGAAAAAGAACGATGGAAGAAATAATGTTAAAGAAAAAGTTTAAAATATTTGACATATTTCATGTATTTCGTTCATGGCTAACTTGTACCTTCTTTCGACAGATGAAGGATACAATCGTGTGTGTGCCTGCTGGATGAAGGAGCCAAACAATTCAACTGGTTACCCCGAAATGGACAACTCTGCAATCTTTGACACGGACAGAAATCTCTTAAAGTTGTTCCTTTGCCTTTATGAAATTAGCAATGGTCTTGAACGGGTTCTGTGTAAATAATTATAACGTTCTTCAGATGGCCTTTTGATCAGAAAGCTCACATTTGATCTTTTTTTTTTCATAAAAGAGTTGTAAACAAAAATCTTATTTATCGATATCAGAATGAATTTCATGGATAAACCACAACATGGACATAATGCAATAATATGAAATTGCGTAGAAAGAGTCTTTACTTATAAAGAAATTAGATTTTTTCTGTGAAATGTTTGAGAGCAGTAGCGAAAATTAGGAGAAATGAATTCACAAGGGCATAACGAAAATTGAGAACCCTGAATAAGACCTTGATTTTGAAAAATCATGATTTCAAATTTCTTTTGTATAACGCAAGCGCGCTGAGTGAGCAAATTCCATTTCATAAATGGAAAACTCAATGTGTGAATATTTAATGATTATTATTCAATATTTAATGAAGTATAAAATATTTATTTGTATATTTATTTATTTATTCTCAGTTTCAGTTTTTTTATTAAGTTAGTGTAGATATGAAGAGAATAATGTTTTCGTTAATTATTTAATTTTTTTCAAAATTATGAAAAACTTTTTCATACACTTTATTATAAGTTAGTGTTTCAAAATTTTTTTCCCAGGTAGATTTTCGCAAGGAATGAATTCAATCATGACATTCACAGACATGTGCAGATTCTTAAAAGAGTAAACTAGAGTATGTAAGAGTTCAAAATTTCAAATTAGATTATTCTAAAGATTACCTCAAACCTACGGAGGATAAAAAATTAACAAAGGCACTGTTTCAGATATAACAATTAATAGTTTAAAAATATTCAAAGTAAAAACCATCCTTTATTATTTTTTCATAAAAATAACATTCACTATCAAAAATGGTTTTATAAATAATGAGTAAAATACAATTAAATGCAGACATAAATAAGAAAAAAAATCAGAAAATTTCCTAAGATGGAGAATTGGTGATATATATAATTTATCTATAAATATAATTGTTTAAAAATAATTTAGAAAATAAAATCTACGTAATGAGTTATAAAAAAAAAGCAAAATTTAAGTGAGTAAAAATGAGAATGATTTCCAAACGAATAGAAACGCGGAATTACATGTGACATGAAACTAATATGAGCAAGACATGTGAGACTAAATATAGAATAATGAAATTATCTGCTGTGTACTTTTCATTACAGAATCTTGCATTAAGAAAAAGTATATTTGTCTTTGTTAGAAAGCGGAAAGATAAATGATAGACGAGCAAATTTACGTGTGGTTTGTTAAATGATTTTCTTTTAAAATTAGGCAAAATCAAAAACTTCTAATTAGCATTTTTGATAAAAATAATGTTGAAATAGAATTTTTAGCAAACAAATTTCATATAAATTTGACTGTTTTTCTGAATTGTCATATCAATTTCAAGAAGACTCGTCTAAGAAAAACAGCCTTTTTGAAGAGGTATGTATCAATTATATTTGAATCGTCTTGGTTAATATACATACATATCTATCTATCTAACTATCTATCTATCTATCTATATATATATATATTCTTTATTTGATAGTATATTTCCAAAACTATATTTCCTTGCAAAGTGTTTTAATTTTACGTTGATATTAATTATATGTAATACTTTTTATCATTAATTTAATCAGTTTCATTCATTAGTTAAGAACATTTATGAGAAAGAAAGAAATCTAACACTATCTTATATCAAAATTCAGTAGCTGCCGCTACTGGAATTTAAACATTTGAGGACAGGTTGGAACTTTCTATTCTTATATTTTCATTTTCAAGGAATAGTAAGGAAATATTGTTTTTTTAAAGAAACTTTCTCTGGAGAAACATTTATTCATAAAATGATTTTTTCTCTAAGAGAAAGAAAACTATCAAATAAAAAAAGTGAAAAAAAAATTTATTTTGATAAATTACAATTATTTTTAAAAATAAAGGGAAATATTAATAAATAATGTCACGTAGATAAATCTTGTGTAAACTAAAGTCAAAATTAACACTCGCTTATCTCTACTCGGTACTTCATTCAAGGAACTCAACTTTACACCCGTTTTTTCCACAAGATGAAATGACTGGAATCTACCAGATTTAGAAAAGTATAGAAATTATAAAAAACATTCAAGAAATAACAGAAAGTAAATCATGAGCAGAACTATTTTAATTGAATTTGCCTCCAGGTGGATACGAACTTAAGAACGGTTGCTTTCAGTTTAGAGAATTTTACAAATGAGCGATGCATTCCGCACAAGGTTTGAAAACAAGCTTCATTACAATAGAATATACTATTAAATATTCATAAAAATAATATTTTAAGGATTAAAATGATAATTTTTTAAAAAACAATCTAACTAAAGTCCAGATGCATGCTGATCATTTCGAACTGAAAGAAGCATAAATGTATTAATTCTTATCATTCGTGATATATTTCAGAAATATATAAAGAGAGAGACTTCAATTCACTAATATCAGCATTTATCAATTATTTAACTTATTAAATATCTTGGATTAGGTAGCAACACAAAGCATGCCACTTCTTCTTGTGTAGAGACACCCTTCGAAATCTCTGGGAATTTGATTTATTACAATCTCGTTCGCCCCCGTATTACCATTCAGCTATTGCACCAGAGCCATTTTGTAATGGAAGTAAAATAAAATTGCAGAGTCCGTACACCTAATGAATTGGAAGGGGTGCCTGGAATAGTGATTTATTTACTATCTATTTTTTGCAGCCAGTCATTACTGGTAATTCATGACTAAGCGGATTCTTTCTCATGACACATTTTGAAACAATTTCAAAGAAATTGTAAATAGGTGATATTATCAGATTTATTTCATTCTTGACAGTGAATACCCTATCCTAAAGACTTTAAGGCAGATAGCAGATCTTAGAATCAATAATGGAATTAATATATTGCTTTCATTATATAACAGTTTTATTGTCTTCAAGCATGTTTTATTTTCTTTTTTCTTCCCAAACTGATTATAATATTTGATTAATTTCTGTAGGCTCTGATTTCAAATTCAAACCTAAATTTATATTACTGTAAAATTCTTTAGACCATTTGTTGATAAAAGCAATGTTTTTTCAGATTAATATAGCTTTAGATGCATATTATCTTAGAGTTCTTTTCGGAAAACTCTCATGAAATTAGAAAATAGTGATGAGGAATATGTACCATCTCTTAAATTTTTCTTGATTTTAGTACTTAAAAAAATTTATTGATTTTTAGATAAAGAACACAACATTCTCTATGAAATGGTATGAAATGACGAATCGGAGTCATTATACAATCTTAAAGAATATTTCATTATTTGTACTAATACATTGATGCCTTATCTGGTTTGAAAATCGACATTTATAACTTCAGAAATAAACCAGCAAGTTGACTTAACTGTTTCAAAATGTTCATTGTATACTTTCTGATACCGAAACAGATTTTGCTACAGAAAGCTGCTTTATGTTTATTTGTAACTTCATTCTTAATAAGATTATCGTATCATATCTGTTTCTTATGTTAAAATAACATCAGAAGACCTAAAATTCATCTAAACGGATAATAATTTGCATACGTATCTCTATTTATAAAGGAAAGAGAACTTTCTGAACATAATCAAGATCATCTCATCAAGATGTCTACTTAAAATTAGAAGACTTTGTAACATCTTTTATTATACGCATGATATCTTCATTCTGAATGAAAATAACAAATAAATATTCATTAGGTGAAATTTGATTTCCAGTTCTGTACCGCTCGGACTTAATATTAACATAAAATTTCTTTATTTAAGAAATGTACCTAATAAATAATTTAAAGAAACACGTAAATTGTTTTGCAGAAATGCTCGGAAATATTTCTTTCTTTCAGATCTGAATTTCATAACATTTTATTGAAGATAATTAATTTTCAACAATTGTATCACTTTTGTGAATTTTATCTTCGTTTCAGCAAAAACAATGAAATTTTTTTTTTATCTCACTTTGATTACACTTTGAGATTTAAGGAAATTATTCTAATAGTTAATTTGCTGAAATTCATAACGTATAGATGAACTTTACGTGAATTTAATGGAAATTCTACTCTCACGCTGAAGATAAAAAGGTAATTTTATGTGAATTAATCTCAGGGTTAAATTATAACCACCAATGCAATTTTTGCATTGAATATATTTTAGAAAAATATCAGTACATTCAAAAAGCCGCCTGGAATATCGATTTATTTAGGATCTATTCCTTTCAGAAAGTCATTACTGCTAATTCATGACTTCAAAATGATTCTTTCGCGTGGAATATTCTGAAATAGTTTGTAAGAATGTATAAATAGAAAATATTATGAGATTCATTTCATCCTTATTATGGGTAACTGCTCTTAAAAATGAAAACCAAATGTCGACGGCTGATGGTGAAATAAACACTTGAGATAACCATTTTCTCTTATTATATTACATTCTCTGTTTTCTCAACAACCACAGAACTATTGAGTGCACTTCAAAAAAGCATGTTTTCTTTTCTTCAGCCCTCTCGCGAAACTGATTCTAATATTTCATAAATTGCCGGTTCTTTTTTGAAACTTAAGCGTAATATTAAAGGTTTAGCTTCGAATGCTTTTGGAAAAACTTCCATGAAATTAGTAAACAATGATTATGGATTTGTGTCATCAATAAATATTTCTATAATTTTCATGCTTATACAAATTTAGGGACATTTTAAAAAATGGCACTCACCTGGATTGTAAATAAATATATGATTTTCAATTCTCGATGAAATGGTATGAAGAATAGAATTCATTTAAAAATTTTAAAAAGCAATTCATTAATTTGTACAACTTTCTTGGTGTAACATTGGTAATGAAAATGGGTACTTATAGCTTCAGAAATAAACCAGTATTCTGACTTTACAGTTTCAGAATGTTCACTGTGCATTTCCTTAATAATTATTGATATTTTGATCTCTACATATAATTAAAAGTCTATCTAGATATCTGTTATTACACGAATGATTTCTTCAGTTTCAATTAAAATAGCAAAAACATATTCATTCAGGATAGAACTGACATAGAAACATTAAAATTAATTTTTTTATTTAAGAAAAGTACTTTTTAAATTATTTAAGAAAACATCTAATAGGTTTCTTTAAAATAATCGTAAATGTTTCTTTCTCCTATATCTTAAAATCTTTTGTCGAAATTATTAATTTTGAACAATCATATTCCTCCGTTCAACAGTAATAAATAAATTATTCTCCCACTTAGAAATATACATAAATTGATTTAAGAGATTTTTCAACGTAATTCAAAAAGTGCTGATGAATTTTTGAACACATTTATGAGAATTTATTTGAAACTCTACTCACAAATCCAATATAAAAGTAAGTAATATTCTGGGTATTTTTCTCACAGTCAATTTCCATGAAAGCTTGTAATCTTTACACTGCATATTATAAGAAATTTATTAGCACAGTTACAGGGCGATCTTTATTCTAACTTTATTTGGTGGCTGTCCATCTTAATTGGCATAAATGCGGAAAATCGTGTTATAGTGAATGCATTTACCATTACATTTCATAATTGTATACATTCTAGAACATGAAGCTTCTACTTGTTTTCCTGTTTATCGCTGTTGTTGGAACTGAGCTGTCAACAAGTGAGTATTAATTCTGTATTATCTTATTAATTTCTTACACAATACGAACGAATAAAATATTGAGAAGCATTAACCAATCGTACAGACATCCTTAAATGAATGCATTAAAAATTAAGAAGAGTATTTGAACGTGTCGTTACTATGAGTCTATTTCGAGAAAACATATATATCGTCTATGAATCTTTTCGGAATATAAAATGAAAAATCAGTATTAAACAAATTCCCATGAAACCAACCATCCCGCTCCCCTCCCCCAAAAGGAAGGTTATACTCTTTGTTTAAGAAAAAGTTCCCATAATACTTCAGAAAAGGAACGAGTCAAATTTATTTTTAAATTGATCTACATCTACATCTTCAGAGGAACTTTTGTGCATTTGTCAAAATATCAAAATATTTGATTTCTTGGTTAACATTTCCTAATTTGCTTAACATTATGTATATATATATAAAATGAATTCAAAAATTCATTGTCAGCTTTCATAATTATTAGATGGATTTTAGTACAAAACGTTCGTGCTATGGAAAGAATGCAGAAAATCGATATGTGATTCATGTACCTTGTTTTCGCGTCAACATATCTTAATATAAAAATTGCGAACATACTTTCTTGTAGAATCATAACTTTATATATGCCAATACCAAAAAAAGAAATCATATTTTATAAGTCCTCTTCCTATTTGTATTACATACATTTTCCCACCATTATTTCCTTTGTTTTTCACATTAGATTATCTATTCTCATAATATATTATTGTATAAAGGACTCAAAATTCGCCATTTTAAGTATGTTGACTGAATTAGACAAGGGTTTTATAAATAATCATTCTGAGAAGCATTAATGAAAATGTTCAATTCGGTTGTCGACATGCTTTTGAATCAGATACAAACAATAAACAATTTATTGCATTTCTACAATTGTTTGACTTTGAAATGTATTGTTTCAATTTAACTTAGAGTTTTTTGAAAGAAATATATAAAACTTCTTATTTTTAGGACGTGTATGTCCTCCGGTACTTTTATTTTATTGCTCCGAGATGTATTCAATGGATTGTTGCTCAAACTCGGACTGTCATGGAGGAGATGTTTGTTGCCAAGTAGGAAAATGTGAAACAAAATGTCAACCGCCGAAAATAGGTATAAGTAAAGCGTATAATGTATCGCCTGACGAATGCTCTGCACTGCGGAAACGCATATTGGATAGACATACTGGAAGAGACTTTTTGTCTTTTAAATGAATATCTGTTTATTCATTGATCTGTAAATTAATCAATTCAAATGCTTGTAGTAAAAGAGTATGCGATTCAATAAAACGAAATAAAAATTTAAGAAATTTGAAATTTCTCATTTGTTTTTTAACAAATAAGATTGATATAAGATCTGTCTAATTATAATATTTAAATCAAACATCTGTATTTCTATAATTTTGCTTAAAATTTCTTGGGTTTCAAAAAAACAAACAAACAAACCTGGAGATAAGAACTTGGCAATGATACGTGATATTTTCAATATGGTTTATCATTTATATGAAATTAAAAGTACTAACGAAAATAGTGAAAAACGAAATACATTCTATATTTAAAATTATTATGAAAGCTTTATCGTAAAATTGAATTCAGGGAATGGGATAGTTATTAACCCCAAACCACCGGATTTGTCCCTAGTAGGTAAAATTACTAAAGATAATAAAAAAAAAGAAAATTTAAAGAACATCGAATTAGAGAAGAATCAAAGAGAAAAGAGCGTGAATGATAAAATAGTAAAATTGAGAACTACTGGATTTTTTTTATACTTTTAGACAAATTTCTTCTTATGCCAATATAAAGCATTCTTTTTTTAACGGAATAAAGAATTGAAATTTGTCAAAGACAAAAATGCAAAAAAAAAAAATATTTGGATATCCCAATATTAAAAACGAACATTATAATACAATCTGTCTTAACTAATTGAAAAAATATTTAAAATAATAAACCTTAGTATTTTTTTACAAACTGCGTTGCTAACGTGTGTTCAGAAACAGTTTCTTTAAAAAAGTGAGAAATATATTGATTTTTGCTTGCGTGAAAAAAATTTGCTATTAGTATATAAATTGAATTTTTCATTTATATAAATTGTCAGTGTCAGCTAAATTCTAAAATCATAGATGCACAGCTATTTTGACATTTTTTTTTAATTCTACTGAACTATGGAGGATAAAAAACAGTAAAATATTTATAGATAGCTTTGTTAGAAAAAGTGAACACTGGTTGAAATAAAGAAACTACATATTCTTTCAAAAATGATTTTAACTGAAAAAAAATTTACAATTAATTTGTGTTAGTTCAAACGGTGATGTAAGGACAAAGAAATAATTCAAACACTCTAACCAAATATATGAGAAGTATAATCAACTTTTGTTTTTAATATTGACCTTCTTTGTGGAAAAGAATAAGATCTTACATGGAATTATCAGATTTATTTTCTTGGTTAATTGCTTTATAAATTAAGTGAATAAGACATCAACATTTTCAAGGGCAGGAAATGCCCTATATATAGCTGCATATTTCCGATCTACCCTGAGTAATTTTTCTGTACTTTCCAAGATATTCTTAGTAAAACTGGAATGCAAAAATGAGAAAAATCATTGATACAACGAGGGTAGGTCAAGAAAATGCGATTTCATTTGCTGCATAGTAACGATTACAAAATAAGCATCACTTACAAAAAAAGGAAAAAACTATGCGAAAAATGAGAATAAATTTCAAAATTTTTCAACATATTTTGATAAAATTTAGAAAAGAATGCAGAAATTAGGGAAAATAAAAGACCTTCATGTTTAGAAAATGCAATAAGTTAGAAAACTTTAATCATTATTTAAGCAGAAAGTACCCCTTTCCTTAAAGCGACTGTATTTCCTAATCTATGTAGTATGGATGTTAGTTAAAACAATGAGAAATCAAATTAGGCCTCGAAAATCTGAAATGCTGAAATTTTATTAATCTAAATTTAAAAAAAGAATGCAATATTGTAACTTTGTAAATTTTGTATTGAATTATTAAGACTAAAAAATGAACTTTAATTTTAAAACAATAAATTTTT
>JAPMOR010080615.1:11546-31167 GCA_026543865.1 Argiope aurantia | reverse complement strand
ATCAATTAAATTTTGCATCGACATATTTTTTTTTTCTTGCTTCGGATAACAGTATATTCTAAAAACATTTGCAGTCTTTAAAGAAAACAAAAAATTAATTACAGTTTTCTGATTTGTTTATTAATATGTATGTATAAAATATAATTTGAAGAAAATGTCGTAGTGTTTTAACGATTTTTATTTTTCATAATTTCAAGGAAATGGTACTTTTCATTTTTATCTATTAACAAAATTCTTTGCCCAAGCCATGGCGAACCAGTACGAAGGCAGAAAGCAAGAAAGAGAGAACCGTGAAAAAGCATTTTGAGCTCATATAGTTTTAGAAAAGAATTTGCCTACACAACGGTTTGGAAAAATAATCGACAGCTCAACTCAAAAGTTAAAATATAACGAAGCTGGAGTTCGTGCCCGGAAAATTACTTTTGGAACATAGATTAATTAGAAAGATAAAATTTTGTATTACATACTTTTCGGAGCTATTTATTAATATGTGTGTGTTACTGTGATTAATATCAATAAACTTCGGTGAATGTCAGCCTTCATATAGGTATTCTGTATTATCAGTAGATAATATCGACATTCTCTCATTTCGGTCTTTCACTTTAATATGTATACAAATCAAACTGAATTGAAACATTTTTACAGATATATGTAATTATTGCTATTATTTGAATTACAGATTTTCACAAATACGTTAATTCTGATCAAGTTATTGTAAATGCAAACAAAATGCTTTATTTGAAATGCTCTGGAGTTGTCTAGCCGGAATCTCCGTTTAGTCTGAGGAACAAGATGAAAAAGAAATAAGAGTCAAACAGAAAGTTAATTGAGTTTGAAAATATACTTGATTATTGTCTGTTGGGTAATCGCTTTGACTTAATTATTTTATAGTTTCCGACCATATCTTCCGAAAGTGTTATGTTAAAAAATAGTTTTTCGGTTATTTTAAAACTAAAAATAATAATAATTACTCTCGAATGATATCAATTTCATTTCTAACTAAGTTTTTTATATTAATATTTTTAATCTAATTCAATACACAACCCATACCAATGTTTTTAATGTAACTGAAATTCATGCTCAGCCATCAAAACACCAAGTTGCGTGCTTTTGCTAATGTTGAAATCAAGATTTAAAAAATTGCTTATTTTTCGGGCTTTAATTTCGAAATATTATTTACACTTCCCTTTTTATTTAGTATTATATACCCATTTTAATTTGAACTCACAATAATTTGTGACAGATTGATTCAATCAAACTCACGGTTTTCAGTCGTATCAAAAAGTAAATGAAATTTTCAAAAATGTGTACCATATTAACCATTTAATAACTTAAAAAATTAATAATCTGGCGAAGCTGCTAGTCGCCAAAGGTGGCTAATACTTGGTAATTTATCTATGTGGTTTCACAGCACATTCATGATTTTAATTCCATTATTCGTTCATTCCATTATCCGTTATTAGATCTTTAAGACCTTGTAGCACGCCTTTAACTTGACGATCGTGCTAGAAACATATAAATTTTTTTAATTGTTTATGACAGCCATATGAAATAGAACATCAGTTGTATGTTTGGAAGGAAAAATTATCATATTATGTCACAGTTTTTCCATGAAAACTCTCGACGGCTGTAATTGGAATTTCCTCATCACGACATTTCTTTCTCATCCCAAAGCAAACGACGGCTATAGTATTAATCTTTAACGATATCGATTACAGCATTTTAAAAATATCGATTACTGAAGTATACAAATATTTGTATTAAGGAATTAACTAAATAATCCATTCTTTTCTAGTTAGGAAAAAATAATTCTCTCAAAACGGATTATCAATTTAAATATGTTTGTATAGGAAATAACTGCATAGATTTCGTAAACTAATTGATTCTTTCAAGGAAACAATACATACAAAGATGAGATGTTGTTCGATTATTTTTCGAGGTTATTATTTCTCGAGTTCCTTAATGATTTTATTCTCATGTGTGAACTATTCTCAGCTTTGAGAATCTCGGCAGATTATTATTTATTCCCAACTTCCTGCCTCTACAGAAGTATAATTTATAAAAAGGATTGTGGCAGTGCAATTTCTTTTTTCTCGACACATATTTTTCCAACGTAGTGTCTATGAGCTGGCTACAAAGCAATTTATTTTTATCACAATATTCAAATATATAAGTAACTTGCTTCAAATCATATAATACAACATCTATTCCTGTAAGTTAAACAGTCACGACTGCCCAATCTTGTACACATTCTGGGGTTAAGGCATATCATTTACCCAGTCGCCGACATCAAATAAACTCTCCTGACTCCCGGTTTCCTCTGTTTTTTAAGGGCAAATTGTTCCCACATAGCTGGAAGATAAAAATTTATGTCTCAGCGAGTTGTCGGAAATTTAACTTCGGTAGGATGTAATAAAAGTGATCTGATTTTTCAAGCAACATAAAGAACTCGTAAATTGTATGCTGTATTGAATATATCTGACTAAATTGAGAAATATGTGCGAAGTAAAACAAATATCACATTTTTATCTTTTTCCTTGAGTATTTATTTCATTATCTAAAAATCATGCTTTGATATTTATAAATAAATATTGAACTACATGCAAAACGTAATAGAACTTGGTTAATATGAACATAAAGGATCACAATAAAATTTGATTTATATTGAAATTCAAAATAAGAAGCATTAGGACCAATACTGAGAGACAACCACAAAAGAAAATGACTGTAAAGACTTATTTTATTTACTGAATAGTTTTAATAAATTATATATGATTAATAAAAAAACTAGTAAATGATTTCAATAAATAAATTAATAATAAATATAATTTTTTAAATGTAATAATTTTGAAAATATTAATTACTTCGAATAAACAAACAGCTCTTTGAATGTAACGATTATTTAGTATATCTTCAATATAATCAATAAATTCACTCTATCATGGAAAATAGAATAAATTCACTCTAACATTTTTACATTGTTTTTAATTGAATGTATTGTACATAGAAAAGATCTTAAATAATTGAAAAATAATCACTTACCATCAGTGCCAAGGCACGGAGTATTTAAATAATAATAGCAATTAAAATTGTTATTATTATTTAATAAATGTTTTACAATTTTTTATTTAGGATTCGAATAAATCAAAATAAATGCGAATTTTAGACAATATTTTAACATTATACTACAAAGAAGAGAAAAATTCGAATCACTGACTCACACGAATTCAGAGCATTCGAATTAATTAAGTTCCTACTTGCATGTTTGGGCAACGGACTAAAAATAAAGATTGTGCCACTAAATAACGATGATTAGCTTTCAAATATTTTCAGAAACTCAAAAATAAAGTTTGGACTATCTTGGAAACAGATACCATATATTTCAAGAATAAATTTGAAGTCTGTCAGCATGGAAATCCCAACTTCCCCATTTTATTATTTATTTATTAAATGACTTAATCAGTTGTATTTAGTTATAGTAATAACCTCCAGCTGTTTAACCAACCTGTGGGCTATTTTGTGATAGATTTCATTATTTCGGCTGTCGTCAGATGACGAGGATAACCCTTGAGCCGGTATTGCCCAAAATAGCCAAATTTACCTTGCCAGATTATCGGAAGGACGCTTGCGTCTTGATTTCATATTTATCGGGAAATAAACCCATATATAATGAATTTCGAATATATTAAATTCAAGTTCCGAAGCTGAGATAAATTTGAGAAAATCTGTTCGCATAAAAGTGGTAAGTACAAAACAGAGGCTTGCCGAAGTATCCGGGTCAATCTGAATGGTCAAATAGGCACAGCTTAAAAAAACGAAAAGAAAAAGAAAAAGAAACGAAAGAAACAGGTACGCAAAATGTTATGTTATTGGAATTATCCTCTAGTACAGGGGTGGCGAACCTTTATGGATCAAGGTGCCCTTTTTTCTAAAGAAAGGTTTAATGAGATATAGACGTGCTTCTTCAAATAATTTTGTCTCGTAATTATTGTTATAATAATAAAAATAAATACTAACAACTCAAAACTTTGTATTTAATGCAAAAAAATACATTTTGCACTGTATAGAAGTAAAGGTATACTGTATAGAAGTAATTCAAATTAAAGTAACGTTAGTGTGACTTCTGTGCTTGCAGATTAGATGACAAATAACCTATATTAGGGTTGTAAGATGTTACTTTTAGCAGAATGCATGTAGAATTGGTGTAATCTGCCAAACGGTTTCTAAGAGAGTATTTAATGCTACTCAACTCTAACAATAATGACTCGCAGGCATAGATGGATGAAAATATGATTAAAATAGCATGAGCTAGCTTCTCAAAACAGTTAAATGTGTCTGGAACCCAATTCTATGTTTCCAAAATTTCGTTACTGGCATTTTTACTTATATTGCTTGCTAATCTTTCTGTTTCAACCAATTCCGACTTTTTCTTTGTTTCAATAAATTTTTGAATCTATATGGACTGGAAATCAATCAGTTGCATTTCAAATTCTTTAATTTCCAACTAATAGAATTGGAACTAATTCAATTTATCAAATGAAGTCACATCGGGGTATATAATAAACTTGAGAGTTTCCGATAATTCTTTGAACTAAGAACATTTCGCTGAAAATTCCTTGATTGAAGAATCAATTACGGAAATAAATACTTCAACAATTTATTCATCGTCTGGTTTCTCATGTTCATCTAAATCTTTGATATTTTTTTTTTCAATTCTTGGATTGAAGAATCAATTACGGAAATAAATTCTTCAATAAGTTTTACTTCGTCTGGTTTCTCGTGTATATCTAAATCTTTGATATTTTTTTCAAGTTTGAGAAGTCCTTCTAGTTTCTTTTAAAAATATCGTTTCTGAAATCATGCAGTTTAGCGTCAAAAGCGCGAATGAGATCCATCATGACAATTGTTTTATTTGTGCCTTGAAGCTTTACTTTCAATTCATTGAAATGTTGACATGTGTCTGCAAAAACATCAAGTTTGGGAGCCACATAATATCCATCAACTGAGAGTATTGTTCAATTTTTCCCACATTTTTCAGAAACAGTCTGATTTCTTCCAAGCAGTCAACAAATATTTGTAGTACGTTCCCGCGGCTCAACCAGCGAACATTATTATCCATTAATAAGTCATTATACACCGAGTTGACTTCATCCACAAAGCCTCTATTAAAGTTTTTTCGCTTACTTCAAACCTATTCCATTATTATTACTGTCGCTTATTTAAAGCCTACGACGATATGAGATTGACTATTTTTGTGACTAACGCCTTTATATTATCAAGAAATGTTAAACCACTCTTAACACATAAGGCTTGTTGGTGAATAATGCAGTGGAATTCAAGAATCGAAAGCCCTACGAAATAAAATAATAAAAACATTTTTTTTTCTCACCATATTTCAAGCACCCTCAATTACTGACACAATTCTTTTCAAATCAATTTCTTTCTCAGCAAACTAATTTTTAGCATGTAACCATCGATTAGAAGGCTGGCTTCCTTCATCTATGAAAGTATGATCAAATTCGTCGATAAATAAAGTCATGATGGTCAAATTAATAAGTTCATGATGGTCAAATTAACGAGCTGCTTCATTATTGTATCTGGAGTCATTCTCTCATGCTTGGAAGGGCAATAATCTAAGACCATCGTTAGAGACCGTAGACGCCAAAAGTGCCATAAATATTTTCATCTCTAAAATAAGGGATGATTATGCAAAACTTAATATGAGCCATTCCAGTCATTGGCATAAAACTTTCACAATTACACTTAGTCGGCCAGAAAACTAATTGCCTGGAAAACGAGACGATTCCATTAATATTAGACTTTTCCCTTCCTTGGCCAATACTTACCAAGGCACCCTCTGAAGAAGTAACGAAGCATTTCACAGTCCAGTGGCCAACTTCATCATCGTCATCCGGCCATTTAGCCAGGGGGTTAACTCACTGCTGACCCCTACAGCGTCGCACGCACACAGACACCCCAGCGGTGAGCTTTCAGGTAATACCCTTCTCCACAGGCTGTTGAACGCATTAAAAGGGATGTCCCCCCCCCCTCCTGTTGTTTTTGTGTAAGGAAAATCTTAAGGCACCGCCCCCCCCCCCCCCTCTCTTCAATAAGTCTTTGAGAGATGGTGTTTTTTCTGTGTGTGAGTGCGTTTAGAATCGGAAATTGGAAATTCCGTCTAGTGTGGGAACGATTGAAAAACAGCGGAAAAATTGTTCTTCGGAAACGTGGGAGGGCACCAGGTTAGATATCTGTGGGAAGATGGGGTGGTTCCTACCTCTTTTTGTTATTTAAAGTGAAATTGTATATCTTTAGGGAATTCAAAAGAGTTAAAAATGCATAAGAAGAAAAAATGACCTGGAAATACCTGTAGCAAGGGTTTTTGAATCTGAAATGATGCCGACGTGACAATTTACGCACGAAGAAATCCAAAGGATATTTAAATTCTCTGATAAAGTCATCTTAAGTTACAGTGAGAAAAAACAAAGGTTTTTTTTTTTTTTTTTTTTTTTTGTACATAGTTTTTATCTGCCTTAAAATGTGCGCTATTACATTTTGCCTATAAATTACGCCAAGTCGATGTAAGTTCATTATGCGTTTTGAAACGTTTTGGAGAGAACAGTTATGCTTCACAATTCCATGATCAATATGGTTTGTTTATTAAAATTACTAATTTGCTAAAATTTTAATTTAAAAAATATTTTATTTCTTTAAAAATATTTAATTAAATATAATCTATTTATTTGTATACTATTAAAATACATTTGTACTATTTGTACAAATTTATTTAGAAACTTTTTAAGTACTTGAATAAATTTGTACTATGAAGTACTTAAATAAATTCATACTACTTATTTATTTAACTATAAACTATAGGAAATAAATTTATACTGCGAAGTTTAGTTAAAAAATTGATTTTTTCTTTTGGAGAATTTTTTTTTTCTTTTTAAGTTAAATTTGTTCTTAATTCACATTTTTGAGTAAATCGAATTTTTATTACTGTCCCATAATGTCAAAAAATTTTAATCTACTAAAATCTAACATATTTCTCTTGAGATCAATGACTCTATGACCGATGATTTTTAATTTATTTGCTAATGAAATAATTTTCTATTAATTCAAACTCAATTTTGAGATATCGCAGTTAAATGTAAGTATTATCAATACTTGATGCATTTTCAGGAAAAATTCAGTACTATTTAAATCATTTTTCTAAAACTATCAATTACTTCGAAAAAGCTCACAAGTTGGGGTGAGAATTCTTAAGAAGTGAGTCTACAAAAATGTCAATCGATTTCATATGGCACTTAGTACATACGACTTCTATTACTTTGTAAAGGAATAAAAAATGCCTCTATTCAACAAAAGTCACTTTTGTAGCTCCCTAATTCTCCACTAGAGCCATTGACGCATGGTGCAATTTGTCAAGACGTAGTGAAAACTCAACAAAGATTCTGATACCCGCACAATGCTCGCACCTAATCTCCGAGCTTTCCATGACGTATGCAAATACACTCTCTTCTTAAAAAAACACCGACACTTGTTACAGAAAAATAAGAATCTCCCTCACCGGAAATACAAAACTAACCAAACGAAAAAGCAAAATGTTTGTCAACAGCCCCACCCCCAAAGGAGACAGCGCCTTCCTCACAGCGCTACCTCCAACGCGACTCTCAAACAAATAAAACGGATTTTCAAGCAAAAGAAGTCTATAAATCCACTGTGGAGAACTGCAACAAAAATCGAGTTTTTTTTCTCTCTCTCTCTCTCTCTCTTTCAATCCAAGATACATTTGTGGCACAAGAAAAGAAAATGAAACATTTCATTGTGGTGTGGACAGAAGTTCTTTTTCCACCCCTTCTGATGGAGGTAGGGGGCGTTATTGTTGGCGAACAGAACGCGAATTTCACGTCGCCCCCGCCGGGCACGAATGTGGGAAAACGATGCTGGTTTCACTTTCACGCCTCAAAAAAAAAAAAAAAAAAAAAAAAAGGAGAGATTTTTTTCTTTTTCTTTCAAAAAGGAGTAAAAAAAGGAAAAAACGATTTCTGCTCTGACAGAGGGAGGATTTTGTAGAAGAAAATTTTATTTTCTGTCTTTTGGTGGCAATACAAGGAGGGGAGTCGATTCGCGTTCTTCACTTCCGTTCTGTCCGTGTTTATGCTCAAGAAGCGCATTTCTCTGATTTTCTTTTCTTTACTTTTCTGCCCAGCTACTGAAATAGTAAGGAAGTCACAAACCTTGATGATTTAAGAACATAAGATTGTCTTATCCAATGGGTTAAATGGGTTATAACACTTGCATATCTTCGTTACCCCCTAGCGATAGTCAGATACCTAGATAGCTATCGATTTTGTGACAATGTATAAACATTTCTACCTGTTGAAAATATATTCTTACAGAGAAAATCAGCGAAAAAAATTATTAACTATGTTTGTGATAGTAGTTACCTACAATGTCAAGGATAAAATAAATTGTTCCACATTAAAATCTTATAAATAATAATATAGGATATTTATAAATGAATATACTAACTTTGCACAACTATTAAAAGAAAATAAAAGAAAGTGCAAATGTCGGAAATTATTTATAAATAAATGTTGTTGCATATGATACTTGTCATAAACAAGCCCGCTGACGAAGTCAGCGAAATTAAGCGTCTCTTGTTTCAGTAACGCCATATAATTCTAAGAGTACGTCTTAGCTACTCATGCATCACAGCCCTTTTCATGGGGCGGACTTCATTCATACATTTTATCCACAGATCCTAATTTAGACCTGAATCAATGGTATTGTCTCGACTTAGAGGACTTTGTGGCAATAACAGATTTATGCGTGCACCAGCCACCATGTAAACAGAGAATCTTCTGCCGGCAGGGTTCTAACTCTCAACCCAAAAGTTGCGAATTCAATGCCCTACCAATCAGGTCATCTCGATTTTTAAATAAATGTTGGAAGTTTAAATTCAACACAATTATAAATGTTCATTTTAATCCCTCCAAAAATACCAGCGATATCAAGGCGATATGATAGTTCATCCCATAATTTGTCAACATCTTTAATGTGATATTTTGAAAGCCTGTCGATATACATGCCTTAAATTCGTCAGCGTCATTTGGTAGCTGTGAAAGAAACGCCTGTTGTTTTATGTAATCTAATATTAATAATTAATAATCAAATATTGTTATTTACACATATCTGCATCCTTTCAAATCTTCACACCAAGCACGCGGAAAAAATTGCAGGATGATTTATCGTGCATCTTATATTCTTCGAATTTTCGGGGTAGTCGACTTATATTTATAAATGCGCTGAATTTATTCTTTCAACTGTTAGTTTTGATTTCCAATGAACAACAAAGCTTTACTTTGTTTTGTTTCCTTTTAACTGATCGGCAAATTTAGGATATTCATTTATAATCCCCCTGTACATTAGATTTAATTCCCTGTACATTAGATTTTAATACCCTCCAATAATACGTAATTTTTTCTGTTCTTGCGTGAATCGCAAGAGAGTTGTTAACGGCTGTAGTTATTATCTGTGTTCTATTATTTCATCAAAATTCAAGATTTTTTCTTTATGCCCATTCTCTTCTATCTTGTGTTTTTAGTAGAAGTTTTCACGCTTTTCTGACAATTTGGGTTTATGATAGCATTTAGAAACGTTTCAGATTCATTTCTCAAGATATATTCATTTGTATTTGTATTTCAAATACATATAAATGCATTATTATTATAAACATTTTCATACTTTTTTCTGTCTTCTCTGTTCTCTTTCTGTCTTATCGTTATTAAAATGATGGAGATGACTTCAAAGGGAAAATAATTAAGATAATAGCCTAATAACCTTTACTGGCCTTGTTACCATTGAAACCAGATTGAGTAGTCTCCCCAAAACTTTCTTGTATACTCTTTAAGAAGATGTTTTATCAAAGAACGCCCTGCATTGCATTGATATACAACAGTTTCGAAATATTTATCTATTAACGAAATATTACCCCTTGGAGTGAATTTAGCATTTTTACTTTGGTATTTGGTTTGGTTATATTAAAGTCCCGTTTTAAGCAACACTAAGGCTATTTTGGGATGTACCTCGTAATTTTGAACCGCGGTCAGATGACGAGGACGACACCTGAGCTCGCACCCCCCTTTCCACACCACACCAGAGGGAGGAAGTTTGGTCATGACGGATTTAACGTGCAACTGACCCCCTTACACGACGGTTCTTCGGTGGAATCGGGTCACGAACCTGAAACCCTCCAGATCCGAAGCCAAGACCTTACCACCAGGCCACCGCGGCCTAGCATTTTTACTGATTTAATAGTATCATCTTTAGCGAGTTATTTATCGATTAATCCCTAACGTGTGGTTAATAGCATCCGAAAATCCAATCTTTGTTTTAGATGTGTTTTTCAAAATCGATTGGAATAAAAACTTGTTAAAAAACTATATTTGTCATTTCATTGAGTTTTTGAATAATCGCGTTTACATATTTCTGAAAGTACAGACACAGGTGGCCAAGCCCTTATTGGATTTGGAAAAAAAAATGATAGATGTCTTCATTATAGATGTTAAATGTACGTACTGTACTTTATCCACATAGATCTCTTAGGTTTGTAGTTATCGTTCTAACTTGTATTCGAACAGCCAGACAGACGAACTTCAAAATTTGATAGACATCTGCAAATTCGGTGTAAATACCGTTACCAAATTTTAACCATCTAGCTCAAAGAGTTTTTGAATGATCTTTGTCAAAGACAAACAGACGAACATTTTCCAAAAATGTGTTTTTCTAACTCAGGGTGTCCTAAAACGTGGAGAAACATCACTATCTCGAATTTGTTGAAGATTACTATACTTTCTCTATACTTCGCATACGAGAAAGCAATAAGATGTTCTGAGAAATTTCAATTATGTGTGAAGAATCAAAATTTCTTTTAAAAATTCATAAAGATATGTAGCCCTAATAACCACGTGCTTTTTATTTTAGAAACATGGCAGCACTCGGCTGTCTCTGACGGCGGGGCTTGTCCGTGGCAAGTGCCATAATTACAAACAAACAAACAAACATGGCAGCAATATCACAATTTTAGTTTCAAATAAAAGCTGCTAAATTAATCTCAGATACGTTATATCACGGAGATATTCCATCCCAAATCAATTTTGAACATAATTTTTTTTAGCAAATGAATCTATTAATAATTAATAAATAACACTTTAAAAAAAGGTATTTAATTCAACGACAGTAAGCGTTTGAATTCAGATGTAGATTTCTTGGAATTTTAAATTGTTGAAAAAATGTGTAAGTACTCTCTGAAATGGTGGCAGGCCTAGAATCGTAATAAATATTAACTGATTGAAATTCTTCCAAAAGAAAATGAAGTATGCTTTTAAGGGAAAGTGAACTTTGAAAAAACCAAAAATGGACGGAAATAGGAAATTTTCATATTTGTTTCATCACTAAAACATATATTTATACTCTACTAAAATAATATTATAAAATGTATTGTTCAATGAAAGGAATATTTGGAAGGGGGGGGGAGCTAGAAAAAAAAATAAAAACGTACGTTTTAATGACTGTTCTCGAAACGATGTTCTGATATATTTAAATGATTTAAATTATTTCGGTGTCTTAGTTTTTTTAATAAATTAAATTAAAGCGATAAGGAAGATTTCGGTTTTGTAGTAGATAGTAGATACACATTTTAACTTTTTGTAGTAGATAGTTGAAAGCCAATTACAGTTCAGAAAGAAAATAAAATTCAGGTCGTATGCATAAAAATATTTCTAAAAAAATTGCTTTTAATTGGAATTACAAAATCATATCCAGTTTTGTTCTAAATATCCTTATATAGGATAGTAAGAAACAAATAACACAAAACAAATTAAAAATTAAATGACCTGAAATAATTTAAAATTAAAAAAATATATATAAATTTTTTTCATTTTTAAAACAATAATATATTTCTTTATAATGAGTTTTTCGAAGATATTCGATATATTTATATTTTAATTCATATGTATAAAAAATTTCATAACTTTATGAAAAATTCTCAAAATTGCTTAATAAAGATCTCCATCCCTTTGGCAAGTTCAAGCAGTGTTCAACAATGTTCTTATAATTAATTATAATAAAAACTTTCTTGACATATTGAAACTACATGTTAGATGAGGATGAAGAGGAGGGAGAAGAGAAAAGGAAATTAACATAGTAAAAGGTCATAAGAATGCGCATGCATCCATCTGTTAATTAATGACCACTCACAGTCATAAGTGTGGGAGAAAAGTCTCGGTGAAGATGACAAGCATTAGAGCCACTGAGGAGACCAGCTGAAAGGTCAATTCATTCACCATCAAACTACGATTTAGAACTAATTTAAAGGTTTTGTAATTAGTTTCGACCCCAACTCATCTGAATTAACTTCCGATTCACTGTATATCCCGAACAAACCCATTCTACATCACACCATCTGCAACATTTTGACAAATCTCTGATTGGACATTTAAAAAACATCCCATCACTTCCCCCCTCCCTTAGTTTTTAAGCTACTTTTTCTTTCTTTTCCAGGTTAGGGCTCAGTCAAGCGCTTAAAACGAATTAAAAAGGGAAAAACCACTTCGTCCAGACGCTATGTGTTTGGGGTGGAGAGGGGGGGGGAGAAAAAAAGTTAAAGGCATGAAAAGTCATGAATCCCGCTGTGACTCTGAGCTCCCGCGCTGCGAAATTAGGCGAGAAAAGAAAGAGAAACTTGGGCGTCTTTTCTTTTTTGTTTCTTTCTTTCTTTCTGCAAAAATCAATCTAATCTTCCACTGTGACTGTAGTATATTTCATTCGTTCTTTGTTACTGAATCGCATGTAACCGTTCCAGGTGTGCATTTCCATTATTTCTGTGACTCTTCCATCTCTTTCACAGCTCCTGGGGGCTACAAAACACCGGGGGTGGGGTGAGGGGTGGGCGAAACCTCAAAGTGACCGCCGAAGGGACGAGAAATTAAGCTATTAGTTGGCAGGAAGAGCCAATTCTTCTCCCTTTTTTTTATCTGCCTATTTAAAGGAAAGTCGAAATGCAGTCGATTTATCATAGCATTGCATGAGCCGCGAAGAGGAGGTCGCAACCTTTCACTCATTTAACTCAACCTCCACAAAACGTTTGGGAGGGGCCGCCTTTTTTTCTTTACTATTATTATTATTAAAAAGATAGAGGTAGGCCTACCGTAACCGCGAATGAGGGGTTGATGGGGGACGGCAGCAATTTATCACTCCGTGGTACAAAATGCGTTATTATTGCCGCTTTTAGAGATGATGAAGACGGTGTGCGTGAAACATTAATATGTTTTTCATTATTTTGTTTCAGGTATCTTCTTTTTTTTTTTTTTTTTTTTTTTTCTGGACCTTCCCATCTGCTATCTCGCCCTTGCTACTGTTTTTTTTCCGATCGGTTTATTTATTCGCCTCGCATTCTCCCACAGAGCACAAACGAAGCGCGCAGGTGAGGCTCTGACGATTCGAATGTTTTTGTTTTGCGCGTAATTGGTCAAGAAAGGGAACTTGTCAAACCAAGACGAAGTATCGTGTGAAAAAGACAAAATAAGTTTTCGAATGTCTCGAATATAAGGGATTATGAGGCTGTCTGTCCATCCACTTCTTCGCGTGTACATGAGCGCATTGATTAAAAAGCGTAATGATATAGAAAAATAAAATTTGGCATGCTATCTCGTCTTTAAAAATTGTAGATATGCAATAGTCGTAGACGTTAATTTAAATTCAAAGTATTTAAACGAAAGACATCGAACTTGACTTTCTTTGTTAATAATTGATATATTCGGTATTCGGCGATATATATATATATATATATATATAATCTAATGGCTGTAGTGAAAAAATTATTTTTAACAAGCCACAAAGGCTGTTCATAAACTGTTAGCAGAAATAGGATGCTCGATTCATATTGGGTTTTTCTTTCCATCCGAATGCGTGTACACAAACTGTTGATGATTCAAACCCCGTTCGAATCGATTTATCTAATGAAATAAAAGGATGCTCCAAATTATTTATGCAAGATGTTATTTGACGGTTTTATGCAAATGTTTTTTTTTTCACTCTATCTAAGAGCGGAAGCACATGTGCGCGCATGCTTAGACGTAGATTGATTCAGATTCTTCTTTTTTTTTTTTTTTTTTAAACTTGTGTTCGTTGTTTGTGTCGATGTAATATGTTATAATGTATTAAATGTTTGTTTGTCGCAAGAAATAAAAGTCTGTGTTCTTAAGAAGTCTTCTCGACCTGCAACATTTTATAAGCACCAGTCACATGCAGTTTTCACTGCTATTATTTGAACATTTTACTCTGCGGGCCTTAAGATGATTGATCTTGACAATTACAGGTTTTGAACCCAAATATCGTCTGACATAAACTATAATTTAAAAAAAAATATCTATTAAAAGTAAAGAATTAACTAGCAAAACAAACGCATTTCATTAAAAAAAAAAGAAATCGATTCCTTTTAGTACCGTTCTTTTCAGGATACTTGTATTTTTATGCTAATAATTGATTTAAGAGGTATTGGCCGGGACGAAAATTCTCTTACATTTATTTGATTTAAAGAAAAATAATATTTATATGAAATATTGCAAACAAATTCACAAAATTCTTCATTCTCTACAGTTTCAAAAAAAAAAAAAAGACATAAGTAAAGACTTAACTAATAAAAATAAGAGCTTAGTAAAATACGAAAAACGCATTAAAAATTTAAAATATATAATATATGCCAAAATAACTCCACTTAATATTTATAATCAGAAACTTATTAGAAAATTAATTAATGTGAAAAATTAACGAACAAAGCATTTTATGCTAAAACCAGTAAGAATAAAACAACCTAAAATAAAATTCTGAGTCTGAAAATGGAACACAAAGACTTTTTTTTAAAATATCGCTGCCAAATGGCGCCCTTATATATCATTTCAAAAAATTATTTATATAATCTGTTTAAGCAACTATCACGGAGTATACTACCACTTCCCTTGTGTTTCATAATATTGAAGCACAAAATTTGTGATAATTATATCCAATACTTTAGTTTTCGAAGACAGATGCAAAGAAAAAGAAAGTTCTTTTAATTCTATTTATATAGATGTGTTAAAGTAAAATAGCACTCGATATTGTGTTAATATTCTAGAAAAATAGAGAAAACTCTCCGATTGTTTAATTTTGTAATCTCTACTAATAATAATGATGAATGTGTATGTGTGTTGCGCTCGGCAGGCCAGACTAATTCTCATTAAGCTAACAAATTTGGAACATATATACTTTGGAGGATGAGAATATGCGCACTAAAACGATTTTCTTTTTGAAATTTAAATCAGAATTTTAATTAAATAAAAATAACTTGAATTTTGGCATTTTTAGCGATAACTTTATAAAATATTTCAACACAAAAATAAATTGCATCGCTTTTAAAAATATATCTTTTATAAGAATATATATATATATATATATATATATATATATATATATGTTTTTAATGATACCAATTTCTCATGCCTGCAATTTTTTTGTAAAATTTAGTAATTAATTTTTTAAAAAAATACTTTTTTTGACCAATCTCCATAAATAATGAAATTCAAACCACTTTCATTGTTTCATCAAATATTTAATCACGTGATATTCTTCTGTTGTTGAAAGCTAAAGAAGAAAGATTCTGTTTAATATCCCTCTAGTTTACAAGACGAATAAAAAAAAAATGAAGTTACAATATCGCGACATTTAGAAGATAGGTGAACCGTATACATTTACGCTTTTTATTAGCTCTTTGATATCATGGGGCTGGTCTCTATTAGAAAGGTTTATGTACTCAATAAAGAGAATACGTGTAAGGCAATTAAAATAATACTGCTTTAATGTCTGACAATTTGACAAAATCATAGATATTAAATTTTATCTAAACGGTTTGAGTGAAATAAAATATAACCAATATCCTTATCAAACCAACTGGTCACCAAAAGCTAGTTTTGAAATAAATGTTAGAAAAGATAAAACTTTCATTTATTGTTAATGTGGTGAAATTTGCACAGTGAATATTTTATCATTATTAATCATACACATTAGTTAATAATCTTAAAGTAAGTCAACATAGAAAGTTCCGATAAATTGATAACCCTTACAATTTTTGATTTAATGATGTGAAACATTGATATTTTTTTTATTGTTTTGTTTCAGTTATCCTACCAATCTTCATCAATTTCTATTCCGTTCTGGCTACTATTTTACCAATCATCTTATTTATTTGTTTATTTTCATCAAAGGACGTACTGTTTATTTCAGTATTCTTATCTCACTAAAGGGTGAGACGCGGACGGATTTGCACATTTCCGGAATTTACTTTATTGTTAAATGTAAACATATCTTCCTTTCATCTTACCTCTCACCCTTATTTAGTCAAATTAAACCCATTCTAACGCCTGCGCAAAAGCGCGGAGGGTCTTAGAATCCGTTGGCAAACAATACATAGGTCAGGCTCTGCCAACTATTGGGGTTGTTTCTGTTTCATTTACAACTGGTTAAATCAAAACTAAATAGAATATTGCGAGAAAAAAAACAAATGAATGTTTTTAAGTACCTCAAATTTTATGAGGCACAGCATGCTTGCTCAACAAATCAATTTTTTTCCCCCAAGACAATTAATGCCTTCTGATTAAAGAGTTTGAATATATATTAACGGAAAGTTTACATATCTCTGATAGGTAATAATTCAGTATTTTACATGCAAAAATGTAATGAAACAGACAAGAAATTAGACTGCTTTTATGAATTTCAGCATTTAAGATAACTTGATATAACAAACTATTTTGTGATTAATGTCTATCTGTCTTTATGTATGTATATAAAATTGTTGAACAATTTAATGCGCTAGATAGAAAAAAATCTTTCACATATTTTTTTAAAATAGTATTTCATATTTTCGATGGATTTTGGTACTGTTCACTGGATTTTCTTCATTGCGCTATGAAATCATTCAAAAAACGTTTTTTAACTTCTTCTCATACAATGACGAGTCTGACTCACGCATCTTAATATTTAATTTTAAATGCTACATTTGCAATGAAGTGAAAATATTAAGCAACTGAAAATGTAAAAATCAATTAAAACGCATCAATATCTCAAATACTCTTATGTTATTACACAAAAAATTTAAAAATCAACTTTCATATGAACGCAAAAAGGAAAAAAAAAAAAAAAAAACGGAATTAACAGAATAGAAAAGCATGGTAATTAAACAATGGTGAAAATAAATATCATTTTCTTCGGCTAAAGATTCCTGAGAAAATATGTAAGCAATAGTGATATAAAAGTTCCGAAAATTCATTATATAGTAAATCAAAGAATCCTCCAATTTCAAAATCCATTATCTGTCAATTACTTATGTAGGAATAATTGAGGTCATCAACGTCAGAATATCATATTTAGCATTCATTGTGACTTACTTTTATTATTAACACGTTTTAATACTTTAATACTTATTTAACATATTTAATGGATTATTTTTCATAAATTACCTGGTATATTATGTAGAAATGATTCAAAAAGCTTTATAAGGCAGATCGTAGGATTTAAAAGACCAGCTTTGTCATGTAGTTATTTCTTGAGTAATAAGAGTAAAATATTTAACAAAATATTTATTCTGATTTTTAATTAAAAATTAATCAAGATTTTAACTTCGGAGCATATTATTGCCTAAAACCAATTTTTGCGCCACTTTAAAATGAAAATAAATAAACTATACAATAACAATAATTTTATTTTGTACAATTTTTTCCCCTAATTACAACAAAATAAAAATATATTTGATGTCCATTTCGCAACAATGCTCATTGCTGTGTTTACTAGATTTGTGCCCATGTGCGAAATTGCGACGAAAGGAAAAGAACTTTTTGTGTGCACAGAATTTGCTCTTGATGATCGCTGCCGCATAATCAAGAGCAAATTTAAAAATAAAATCGAAGGTAGCTGAATTAAACCTAAAGCATTAACACGCTGCGATGTTTCGAAATAGAAGTTCGAATCCCTTTCAAATTTCATTTTTATTATCATTAATTATTTTGGTTGATATTCTGCTTTCATTCATTTATTTATTTTAACAAACATAAAATTAATTTTAAACATCATTCTGATTCAAGTTTGATTCAACTGCATTACAATTTTTCTTGATTATTTTATCACACACGAATTAGAAAACTATGGTCTTTAATAGGAAAATCAAATAAATTTCCTGTAAGAAATTTTTTCTTGCGTTTCATGGTGATATTTTTCAATGCTTTCATTTATGAAAATGTATTGAATATTTTTTGTCAAATTCTAAAAAAAAGTGCATAAGATTTAAAAAAAAATTATTTACAACTTTATGAAATGTTGTAAATTGAAACTTTGCTAAATCCAAATAATCAGAATAGTGACTTGATAAAGGTCACAAACTAAATGAAAATTTCTCATAATAAATACATTAAACCCTGATTCGTATCATTTATTAAGAAAATATTGAATTTTAACCTTCCAGCTTTATTTTAACATTTTCATTGAACTTGGCATGCTTCTTTGTAAAATTCTTCTGTTCGCATAGCATTTGTATAAGCGTTAAAACAATTTTTAAGGTAACAGATAACTTTATGAAGGCGGGCCGCGGTGGCCTAGTGGTAAGGTCTCGGCTTCGGAACCGGAGGGTTTCAGGTTCGAGACCCGATTCCACCGAAGAACCGTCGTGTAAGGGGGCCAGTTGCACATTAAATCCGTCCTGACCAAACGTCCTCCCGCTGGTGAGGTGTGGTGTGGAGAGGGGGGTGCCAGCTCAGGTGTCGTCCTCGTCATCTGACCGTGGTTCAAAATTACGTGGTCCATCCCAAAATAGCCCAAGTGTTGCTTCAAACGGGACGTTAATATAACTAAACTAAACTTTATGAGGGCTTCCTGTTTTTTAAATAATGATATATGTAGAAATATGTTTCTATTTTCAAATAACTTCTATGCAAAAAAGTTAACTATCATACAAAAATATTTCGTAAGTTATTTTTTTAATTTTTAATTTTTCTTCCAAATTAGATTTTTTCCAAAGACTTTCACTCAAAAACAAATAATCGGAAAGATATATACTTCTATGCATACAATTACTTATATAAACATATATCAAACATATATCAAAAACATATATCAAACATATATCAAACATATATCAAAAACATATATCAAAATCTTCGCATTTTATAAGTGTTTTGGTGCAAAATACTTGGTCTTTTTTTTTTCTTTGAAATTTTTATTTTCATTTCAAAATTTATATGATCCATAACTTTACAATGGTACATCATTGTTCTTATATCTTTGTTCAATCTATAGAAATTATTATATATAAAATATATGCAAAATCACAGAATGATATAATTAATAGCATTTCACAATCGTGTTTGAAAAATGAGCAATTTTGAAAAACAAAATCGCAATAAGTTAGTTGAACATTTTTGTTTTTAATTTTCAATAGATGAAAAAAAAATGATTTTTTTCCCAAGTCTTTTGTCTTATTTCTCTATTTTAATGCGTATAAGTATATTATAATATCCTGTGTATCTGGTATCAG
>JAPMOR010080615.1:0-11536 GCA_026543865.1 Argiope aurantia | reverse complement strand
TTTAATGCGTATAAGTATATTATAATATCCTGTGTATCTGGTATCAGAAAATTTCTGTTTCTTTTCATTTTTTTAACTCAAAAATTAATGTTAATTAAGTTGGAACTACTATTATCAATTAATCTTTGTCATAAATATGATTTAAATACTTTCCATGTGTTTATTTTTAGAAAACACAATATCAATGAAAAACACAAGGCATTTTAATAACTCAGATTTATTTAATTTTACTGCAATGGCATCAAAGACAAAGAAATGACGAGAATGGCATTTGACATATTTAACACTAGTGTGTTTAACAAATAATACATCGTTATTTTTATATTTACCACCATCGAAACGGGAGAGGAGAGAATAAGTCATTCAAATAACCCATTGAATTACAGAGCGTTGTAGCTATTGACAGGGGTATATATATATATATATATATATATATATTAAAACATTTATCTTATTTTAAATTACCATCTTACTTAGATTTGGACAGCGAGAGGCTTCAGCGACGGAAAACGTATAAACTCATACTTTTAATAGTCAATGAGACATCCATGTTATATAACGCCATACTTAAAGGGTTAAAATATTATGTTAAATATGAAATAGAAGATAAATAGTTTGCATAATTTCTCAAATTTTGAAATAAAAAAGAAGAAAGAGAAAGAAAAAGATGTACAATCAAAAAAGGAATCCAGAAAGCCCCAGGTTTTCTGAAATTCGTAGATGCAATGGAAGGCAAATATACACTCTGTCGGATTCTATACAAGAAAAATGCTCTTTGCCAGTGAAAAAAAAGCAGAGGGTTCTAGTTAAATTTTCGAAGGATAAATTGTTTTATTTTTTCAGTTTTATTGTGATTGAAAATTTGTTCTCAGAAAATACAAAGTACGATAATTTTGGAATTTATTAACGCACTCGTTGATATACATGGTATGATTTATGATTAAAATCTTTTCATGTATAAAATTTTAACGTAGAAACTACTTTTGTATAATATGTTGGGATATAAAAAACTCTTTTCGAGATATATGTATTGAGGTAACAGAGAATGATTTCAAAATCATCTGCTTAAAATTTTCTAAAGCATTAATAATAGTTGAAAGAAAGATTGCATAAAAATGAAATTTAAAAAAGGTAAATTTTCTGATTTTAAGATGGTGTAAATTTTTTGGAATGATTTCTTTGGAAGTTTTTGCAAAAAAATTAGAAAATATTAATTAATTTTGTTTAAATCTAAAATCACTACTGTCATCGAACGGTATTTTTTTTTTTCTATTTGCTTTCAAGTGCTTTATTTCCTTGCTTCCATTGAAGCAATTGACTTATGCCTCATTTTTGAAACAGTCAAATTGTTATCTCGTTATATATAAAAACCCGGTAAAAAGATATACACTAAACAAAAACAGAAATGCAAAAAAATAGTGGTAGAATAGTTTGACATTTTATTAAAAAAATTTTGAAAAAGATTTACAATCGAAAAAATATCATGAAAAAATAAAATTGATATCACTGAAATGGTAAAATTTTGCATTTCAAGATAAGTTAAAAATATCTTTTCTGATATAATTTCCTCTGTAGTTGCTAAGGAAAAAGAAAAAATATTGGTTAATTTCTAATTAAAAAAATAGTTAAATAATTTTTGAATTTGGGAAAAAAATGACAGTATCTTGTCACTTATGGCAATTTACAAGCCCGCTAACAGTTATCTCTCAGCGTTTTAAGTCAAATGAGCGTTTTTTGTTTTGTTTTTGTTTCAGTAGCGTCAACTAGGACAAGAGCACGACTTAGCTACTCGCACGTCACAACCCTTTTTACGAAACAAGCTTCATTCATGCAATCCATTCACTCATCCAGAGATAGTAATTTAGACTTGAATCAGAGAAGATCCCCTCTGAACCTGTACTCCCGACATGGAGGACTTTGTGACCAAGAAAGATTTATTCGAGTTCCAGCTACCACACACACGGTGAGTCTTTCGCCGGTGGGGTTCGAACTCGCAACCCAAGGGATATGAATCAATGCCCTACCAATCAGGCTATTCAGACCTCTCTTGTCTTAAATAATAATTGTGTAAAATTTGATTGAATTCTATCTAGTTGCTTAAGAGAAAAAATAAGTGTTAAACATATATGCATACTTATATAACAAAAATAATTTTCATTTATAGTAAGATAAAATATGCGAAACATAAGATTTGGGTCAAAGAAATGAAAAATACTGATCAAGGGTGTTTCCAGAAAAAGAAAATAAGAATAACATTTGGGGTGGGAGTTAACAGATGTATCCCAGCATAGCATCGTTTGTTTACAATTTATATACAACTCAAGAATACCATTATGAGATGAGCCCATCAGCAGAAGAAATCGCGAAATACGTAGTTGAAGGGTTAAAAAAATCCTTAATCCGTAAGTGGAGACATGAATTTCCTTATGAGGCCAGAGACATGGAGTCAAAGTGACTCCATTGTTATTTCTCTTTTTTGTCTTTTGTATTCAGCATTGGAATTTATTTTGGAAACACAATACATTCTGGAAATCAAGTAGTTTCCCAAAATATTAAAAGTATTAATATTAAAAATGTTAAATGTAATAATATAAAATGTTAGAAAGATGTTATAAGAAAAACCAAAACAGTCTTTTAACGAGTTGGTTACTTTGGTTATACATTGCGGAATTGCACTAATGTTAATAACTGTTACAATTTAACAATCAAAAAATGAAGAATACAATATTTTAAAATAATTTTTTAATAATATTCCTTTATTATTCTTGTATTATTCACATTAAAAGCAATTTTAGAGACATGGAGTCATTGACACCATAAATGACAACAAAAAGTGTGAAAAAATAATAACTCGGTTATACGCACATCTATGATACTTAGACTTTGGTCAACATATTGCAGAAAGAACTACTTGAAGGTACTGAGAAGATGATTGTACCCAAGGACAAAATACCATGTGATAATCAGAGCTAATGAACGTGGAGTCCTTTTGACTGCCGTCTCCAGTTACGGGTTAATTAATGCAAATTCCATATTACATTTCTATTGAACAGTTTTTTTTTCAATAGAAATATTTAACATTTTTTGGAAATGCGTCCATATTTCTAAAGCAATCCTGCTGAGTTCTGCATTTCGGATTTAGATTCAATGCTCTAGTGCTGGACTGAATTTATATATTATGTAATTTGCATTTTCGTTTAACTGTATACTGTTTTTTATGTATAACTGTGTAGCATATAAATGAATTTATGTGTACTTGTTTAAGGGCTGTAGCTGGATAAAGTGCTTGATGAAGTAAAATGTTTTTTAGCTATTTGAAATTGAGCTAAGTATTTTTAATAAAATGTTTTTAAATTTCGATTCCAGAACATACAATTTCCCCTCTTGTTTTTAGTTAATACTATATATTTCCTTTGTCAATCAATTCGCAGTGAAGTTGCTGAGTTTTTAACTGAAACCTTCGCTATTACTTTCCGGTCTTTGTCTCCAATTGATAATTTGTCAAGTTTAAGCTTTTTAACAAATGAATCACGAACTTTTTTAAGTGTGTTAATAAATAGATGTTAACTGTAACCATTTTGTCAGTTGACCATTATCATTTTAGCCCGTTTCCCACTAGAGGGCAGCACCACCACCACTCCCATCGACCGCTTTAATTGAAATGACGTTCCTCTACTGAAGGCGCGCCGCCAAGAAAGGCCGGCTAGCAGCGGCGCAGGGCGGCCCGCTGGGGGGTTTTCCGCGCAGACGACAGCTGGCAAGCAACGGTAGCGCTTACGGCAGCCTGAACAGCCAATTGGCCGCGAAATGACGATTACTGCTGAAATGATGTAATTTTTGGGTGGACACGTCACGGCGCGGAGTCCGCACCAGATGTTGGGGAAAGATGCTTCACAAGGGATGCAAGGTTTTATTTAATTATGGGAAAAAGGTAGTTGTGTCATGAAATGGATGGTTAATGTACACCCATTACCTTTCATTGGGTACGCAGAATAATATTAGTGGTGTTAATGGAATATGCTAGAGATGTTAACAAGTATTTCAGTAAAATGTATCCCATTATTCATGGTTCGTTAATTTACGTCTTTTGTTATGAAAAAGAATTAAGTCCATTGAAATTGATTTAATATTTAGTTCAGAATTATAGTAAAACCTCAATTATTCTTACCCCCCCCCCCCCCAAAAAAAAACCACTGCAGAATGCAAGTGAGGACAATCAGAAGTTGGAATTTTTTTTAATTTTTTTTTTTAAATAAACATTTTTTAGAGTGGAGCACCAAATTTGGCAACAGAGCTATTTTTCCTGGTGTAAAGGTTTTTTTTTAAACATGTATTTAGAGGAAAATAGAATAAGAACAAAATTCTATTCATAAACACTTAAGTATTGATGCATGCAAAGTACATGCATTTTTATGAAAAAAGGCTGCTGTAAAAATGTCCAATGTTTTGTGTTGTTGGGTGAAAGAAAATATTATTTTGAGGACATCTTTAATTTTTGGGAAAATCCAAGGCATGCAACGAAAAACATGAACATTCGGGGATCTTTTTTTATAAGAGATTTGATAATAAACCAGCTTGAGTGGTCCCGCCAAATCTTAATCGTATACTCGTTGGGGCGATGAGATGCCAATTTATTAACAAGTGAAGATATATTTAAATTTCTGTTAATTTAACTAAAAAATTTAAACACTGAAATAAGTTTGAAATTATTAGATGCTTTAGAAAAACTAATTCAAGAAAGAAAACAAGTAGAATTACCAACTCCTTTGATGTATTTGCAAAATCCACAAAACATTTCTATTTCAGAGAAGAAATCTAGAGTACTTTCTTTAGCTTCAAAAACCGAAATTATTAAGTTATCTGGAAAGATATTATCTAGAATATTTCCAAATTCTTATGTGGAAACCGATTCTGATGAAGAACATACCGAAGAAACCACTCATCAGTGTAATGCTTTTTTAAAGAAGATATAGAAAAAATAATTCATAAGTTTTTTGCAGACCCTGAAGAAAAACTTACAAATCCAAAGACACTGAAAACTGAATTTTCATTATTTGCGGCAACGAATAAAAGAACAAAAAATTTAGATTTCTTATTTGATGCCCTGAAAACTATAAAACCAAGCTCTATAACTAATGAACGAGTATTTTCAATTTCAGACAATATTATTTCCAAAATAAGAACAGGACTTAGCCACCGTTCAGTGAATATATTATGTTTTTTAAAATCCTATTTTCTTAGGAGAAATTAAAATTAGTGAAAATAAATATTATTTGAAATTTTTGTTTGAGTTTTCGTTATTTTCTGTAAATAATATGTATATGTAATCCCTAAATTATTTATATATATTTTTTTTGATATTGATTTCGTTTTTTGACATTTTATACAAATTAAATTTTTTTTGACAAAATTAGAAAACCGGCTAAAACCGGTTTTTTGGAAATATTGAATTCGATAATCGGTTTTTCAAAAAGTCGTTTTTTATATAAACTCTAAATTTAAGTTGCTGTGTTTTTGAGTTGCAGTATTTACATATTTCTGAAAATATAGACCGACAGGCGACCAACCTCTTGTTGGATTTGGCTCAAAATTTAATAGGTGTTTACAATATAGATGTTAAATCAATATGTCTAACTTTATTTATCTGCCTCTCTTTGCTTTGCAGTTATCGTGTTAATTTATATTCAAACAGCCGGACAAACAGACTTCCTCGGAATAAATTCTGCTCAAACTTTGATAGAAATCAAATTTGTTATGAAGAGGCCGTATACCAAATTTAACCCATATAGCTCAAAGTATTTCTGAGTTATCTTTGTCACAGACAGACAGACAGACATTTTACAAAAATTTGTTTTTCGAACTCAAGGAAGCGTAAAACATGGCGATTCGTCAAAATGTTGAGTTCGAACTTTTTGACAATTACAATACTTCCTCTATACTACATTTATCTTAATATATAAGCATAATTTTATAAATTTAGGAAAAAAAAACACATTATCAAAAGTAAAGAAGTTTTCATTTAAATAAGTTTCTTATTAATAAAGCCTATTAATACGAAACGTCTTGGAAACTTTTTCATTCTCCAAGATGATTACTGATACAATGAGTTCGAATAAATAAGATTTCACTATATTAGATGTACTTTATGGCATGTCACAAAAATTTAATAATTATATTAAAGCAATTACGAAATTTATTTAATTTCTTTACCCTTTAACCTCAGATGGGTAGTAATAAAAGTTTAATGATATAAATCTTTTATAAATAACGATTTAGCAAAAAGGTGTCATAATTTTCTCTTGAATAACATTGATTATTTGTTTAAGTTGCTTTTTAAAACTAGAGTCATATGTTGATCCTCAATACTGAAGAAAAGGCCAGGTTGAAATATTTAACACTAGTAACACAATAACACATCATCACTAACACAAATAACACATCGTTATTTTTATATTTACCACCATCGAAACGGGAGAGGAGAGAATAAGTCATTCAAATAACCCATTGAATTACAGAGCGTTGTAGGTGTTGACAGGGATGAGTAAAATATATCGGTTATATATTACTTTCATATATGCATTCATAATATTAATGCGATGATCAGAAAATGTTATATATGCCATTCCTTAAGTGTTACAGCATCCCTAGAAAAACCCCATTTACTAAAAAGAAAAAGAAAAAAGAAAAAAAAAAACAATTATTTGAAGCAGTTAATCATCGTTTATCAGTCTTTTCATTTTTTTAAATTCCCTTTTTTTTTTCTTTAACATTTTGTTTGATTTTACATGCTTAGATATCGATTAGTTGAAATCCCAGCTAATTTCCGATAGATTTAAAATCAACTTACAGATAAAGTGAATTCTCCGTGAATTCCCTTCGTATTGAAGATATGTGATTATTTCAAATTTAAACATTCTTCATTAAATATTATTAATTTTAGCTTCTTTTGGCTCTTACCAATTCTATTCTTATTTTTGTGTATTATGCGGGAAACCGAATGAATTTTTCCATCTTTCTGAACACTAAAAGTCTACTTAAGAGCCTCCAAAAACAATTAGTAATATCCTTATACAATAAGAATATAATTGCCGAATCCTTATACAATAAGAATATAATTGCTGAATCGTATTGCTAAAAGTACTATAATAACACATCAGCCAGCACGCAACTTATTAAATTCCCAGGCCACATTAATGAAAGGACTTTTGTCTTGCGAGCGAAGATTTAAAGTACTTAATGTTCTTATTCTTGACAGATTTTTGATGAAATCGTTCTTGATCATTTAGTTTCAGGTCCCACAAGTCTATAAATTTACTGTAGGCTGGGCCTTGAAAAATAATTCTAAAATCAATATATATTATTTGTTATTTTTTTTATAAACAGACAATTTTCTACTGAGGCTCTGGGGAAGTGCTAGTCTAGTTCAGAATAGTTTAATAAAATCAAAAATTATATATTTTTCGTTAAATGGCGGGGTATTGCCTAGGTGTCGGTAACCCAAGTACTGAAAACATGCACTATTGATCTAAGATAGCAACCATTACAAAAGAAGAAATAGAAATTCTAATTCTTATTCAAATGCAAAAGTAACATAAAGAGAAGATGGTTAAAAATTGCGGTTAAATGTTAACTAAAAATCGAGGATGTAGCTCACAGGATTCGTGAACATGCAGTTGTAAAATTTGCAATTCAAAATAAATTTTTAACGTACTTATCTGGGCATGGACCGTTTCCTTATTATCCTCCGTTTTAAAACTGTGGAGTCACCGATCTGTATATATCCACAAAGAAATAGGGGGCACATATTATATGTTTTTAAAATTGTATCTTTTTAACATTCAGAAAATTGTATCGACATAAACTTTATGATAATTTTAAGAGAATGAAAGAGGGGAAAGCTTTTAAAGCAGGCTGTCGCTGCCCTCCCCCAAATCGAAATATAAAGAAAAAAATCGTTAATTGGCAATGAACAATAAGAATTTGAAAGGCACCAGTCATAAAAGATTTATAAGAATTGATTGAAAAAAGTTTCTTACGTGAATTCATTTTCAATTCATCGCATTCAATGGGACACTTTTTATAATTCACGCAAGAAGCACAAACCGATCATTATTTCACTCCTGGTCGTAAAACCTCTTTGCAATCGGCGTGATTTACAAAATTTCATTTTTGCATTATTAATCATGGCGAAGATTGGAAACCAATTTTGCTTCTTTCGTGATGCCAATTACACAAGGTGTGAATAGCGGAAGCTGCATTCCTTCAGATATATTCAGAGAATCCATCAGGCGTTACCATGCTTCAGAAAAGCGCATGTGACTGTATTCTCACAGTGCGGTTTTATGCATGAATTTCTGGCCATCGAATGCAACGTTATTACCCGTTAAAGCGGCAATTTTCGAGGTGTTTTTTTTTTTTTTTTTTTGAGCAATGTTGAAACGTTCACGCACGTAATAGATATTGAGCTTTCAAGCCGAAAATGATTTTATCCTTTTTTTTTTTAAGGTTTGCGAAAAGGAAAATTTCGTGGAAAATATCTGAAATTTCTGCTAATAAAAGAGTCAAGTTTTCACACATCGACGCATTATTAATGCATAACAATTCGAAAATTTCAAGTACGTTGTTTTGGGATTATATTTTGACCACTGTGTGGGGAAATTAATATCTATCAATCGAATTATATGGTTTAAAAGTAAAATAATAATAATATATATCCTTCTAAACTGTTGATTTGTACCATGGTTAACTATGTTGGAGGATTAGAAGGTTGCAGGTTTGAGACTTTATTCAACCACAGGTACGTTTTACAGTTGGGCCTACACAATATATTCTTCGATGTCAGATGTTCTATTTAAAACGGGAGGTGAAAGTTTGGGGTGGAAAATGGTTTAGGTTCAACATTGGATGTCAGTTCAAATGTACAAAGTCTATTTCAAATCATGTCATTTCAAAATTCTAATTCTATAAATTCAGTCAATAATAAGTAATTTTTATGCAAAATATTGTTAGAAAAATTAAAATAATCAAAAATAACGTATTAAAGCGTTAATTCTTTTCACTATTCGGGAATTTAATTTACTGGTCCATCGAAATGTTTTTAAAAATTCTTCAAAAGAATATTGGAATAGAATCACAACAGCTTTAGAAGAGCGAAATTTATTCATTGATTAAAGATGTGTAACTGTTTAGTTCCTATAATTAAGAATTTAATTTTGTTTGCTGAAAACTTCTATCAAACTAAAAATTATCCTACAAAATATACTAAAAATATCTTTTATGTAAGATCATAGAAATAGGAATAGTACCATTTTTATCATTAGAAAATTGCTTTTTGGTTAGACTTAATGTGAAAAAAAAATGTTCATCAAATTTTTAAAAAAAAATCGTTTTCATTTTTTTTTCTATGTCAGTGGATCGTTATTGGTTTGAATGTGATTTTAAAAATTAATTTTGATTTGAGTGTTTTTATGAGCATTATAGATAGAACAGATCCCTGGCGAGGAAACAAAACTTTTAATGTAGCTATATAGTATTTCTTAAACGCTCTGCCAATATGCATGAGATTTCCTACTATAACTTTCGTAGTTAATCTGTGACAATCAGATTTGTGATATTAATAGGACAAAAGTCGTCTATACGGACACGTCTCCTATTTCTTTAGTTGTTCCCATAAGAAATATTTCCAAAGGAGTTAGCTGTGGTGATTGTGACAACAATACAACATCCCACATCTAATCCAGTGGCCAGACGATTTCATAATTTTAATTCAAGTTGGACAAATGACAGATCCTTACATAACAGATACGTATTATGTACCATTTTTTCTTCTTAAAACTGTCTTACTTCTTAAACTTATAACGTGCAATTTTTATTTATAAATCTCTTTTTTTAATATATTTTTCAGCCATTTTTTGGACATGTTTGATGCATTCATAGTAAGGATTCTGGCTATGGACAGATTTCCTGTTGCTATCTAAACATTCTTATATTTATCATATTTAGAATAAATTATTTATCATCCATAATGTTTTATTCCATATCATTTTAAAGCTATTTACTTTAAGGATCAAATTTGAAACAATATGTACACAATTAAATATTTTTTTTACAATGAAAAAAGTTTAAATATCATTGAGGCATAGAAAATTGTTCTTCAAATCAAGAAAATTATTTTTAAATAATTACCGAATTTAAAGAAAATAATTAAAATTTTACTGTAAAACTAAAATTACAGAGATATTTAAATTAGGTGTCATTGATAAGACAGCTTCCTGAATTTTTAAAATGATGCAAAATTCATTTTTGAAGGAAACATTATTTTAAGTATGTGAAAGAAGTCAAAATGTTATATAATTTTTAATTAATTAAATTTCAAACGAAAATACACTCGCTATATCATCCCCATCCTCCAAGGTGTATCTCTTCCATATTTAGCAAAAATATATTCCTCATCAAAGTGCTAAAAAATAGATATATCCATTAATCCGTTTTCATTATTAGTAGAGATAGAGATAACGACAAATCCCTGATATGTTCGTACTTATTTCCTACATTGAGTTTACATTTCCAAAAATATCACCCAATCAGAAGTAATTGAACATTCACTTGGAAGTGTAAGGTTTGAAAAGGAAAAATCAAACCAAACAGGAAATGTTCGACACATCCCCCACCTGTTGTTTCCTTTACAAACATCATCTATGTAACAAGGGCGAGAGCGTCCTCGTACCCTTTCTGAGGGCATTACTCAAAGCAACCTGGAGGGTGGAGAAAAGGGTGAAATGATAGACTCCACCAAATGATCAAATCACGATTCGGCTACTGTGTCGGCAGAATGTAAAGATAGAGATATGGTTCCAACAGGTGTGAAGTTTGAATTAAGAAGGGCAAAGGTTGCAAGAAAATGAGCACTTTTCATCAAAAGGAATCATTTTAGCATGTTTCTTATGATTGCTTTATTGTGATAGAATAAGGCTTGATTATGAGTATGTTACAGATTTATTGCTGCGAGATAAGATAATACACTGTAAAATAATGTGAGTTTTATGGGGAAATTTAAAGGAAACTTTAATTCTGTGGACTTTTGTTTTGAGTCTAAAAGTCATAAGCATTTCAAAGCTTTTATTACCTGAGACACTAAGTATCTTTCAACTTTAATGGAAAAGTTTAAGAAATACTTTGATTCAGCAGCCTTTTATTTAAATTTAAAATTTCTAAACTTTTCAAAGCTTTTACTACTTGAGGCACTGCGTACGTCAGACATTTTACGAGCAGGTTTAGAGAATATTTAAATTCTGCAATCTTTAAATTGAGCTTTAATGTTCAAGGTAATTGGAGATTTTATTACCTTACCTATTTTAATTTATTAGTCTTTTGTTTGAAAATTGAATTCACTTTTACGCTTTTACTATCTGAAACATTGAAAATGCCTCATATTTGCTGAGAAAAATTAGGAAATATTTTGATTCAGTACACTTTCGTTTGAGCTTTAAAGTTTTAAGCATTATGGCATTTTTTATTCGAAATATTAAAATATTAT
>JAPMOR010080612.1:497183-535968 GCA_026543865.1 Argiope aurantia | reverse complement strand
TTGTGTATGTCCTTTGCTACTTTATAGAAAAACCGGTTCTACCTATTATTGTGATATTTGGTATAAATGTATATTGAAAGATGGTAATGTACTTCTTGGAGTGATTTATTAGAATATAAATGTCTCCAAGCGCTAATAAATATTAATTAATTAAACAATAAATATTAATTAATTAATTCAATTAGCTTTTTTTTGTTGTATTTAAACATATTAATGCAAAAACTTAATCATTTAAAACAATTTTTCATTTCTCATATCATAAGATCAATCATTTAAAAAGATTTCTTTTTAATGATATCAATTTATGTGCCGTTTAATTTTTTTCTTTAATTTCAATAAATTTTTTTTAAAAATTTCGGGATTTCAAATAAATTTTTTTATCTATAACGAAAATTAAGCCGGTTTTACTTTTTTTTGTACCAAAACCTTTAATCATATTATTTTTTTTACATTGTTAAAGTTCTGGTTTGTAAAATTGCCCTCTTTCAACTTTAATTACATTAATTCAAAGATAGATTTTCATTTTCTTGAAGTTTTTATTTTACGATATAATATATATATATATATATATATATTCTAATTCATGTTCATTGAAGGAAATGATTATTCTTCTCATTTGATAAGATTAATATAGTAACTAATTATAAATTTCTACTTTCACTTCTTTATTATTATATTTAGGATTTTTTTTCCAAACATTTTCAGCTTGAAATAACGAAAAAAAAACCATTTTACTTTTATTTACTTTCTTTTTTACTCTTATTTTAAAAAAACATATTTTAAAAATTTATTATTTGGAAAATTATGATAATTAGCTCTTTTTAAAGAATATATTTTTCTTTATGTTATTTTTTGAAAAGTTGTTCATCTTATTTAGTTTAGGCATTGCATCTTTTCATTCAACAGAAATTATCACTTAGAAATTTTGTATCTTTTCTTACCTTCTGATTTTGTTTAACTGTGCCTAGATATTTAATTCCTATTAAAAAACTATTTCTCAAACGCATGGAGAGAAAAAGGGGATTCATTTTCACATAAATTTAAATTTTTATCAAATTCGTAAAATTTCTATAATTTATATTATTACAAATAATGGAAAACTTCAAATTGTAATATCCAACTTATTTGTAGGGAAAAAGTGAGTTCCATAGCTTATAATATATTTGATGAAAAACGAATTTTAAAATATTTCTGCGTAACGTCCCTGTTCTTTTTGTCATGATTTTATATTTTATGATTTAATATTCTACTCTTATTGCTTATATCAATACGGAATAAGGTTTTAAAAATGCTTTAATACCACATTAACACATGATTACCAAACTTTAATGCTTTCCGTCTTCATTATCACAAAATATAACGTAACATTCTAAAATGGTGCATTAGCTTACATATGCCAGCAAGAAATAGAGTCCAATATTTCATTTCACACAAAAGGACTAGAAGTCAGATAATGTGTATAAAAAATTAATCGATGCACGTGAGGAATCCTGAATGCATGTATCGATCTTTGTACCTTTTTCACCTCGTGTTTGTTCAGCTACAACCATTTGTCAATCGTTATTTCCAGATTCGACCAAATCACGTCTCTTTAGTGTCACGTCCTTATCGGGAAAATCTTCTTCGTATTCGAAAAAATGGGGGGAAGGAAATCTTAGTATTACTAAGTCTCAAAAAGAAGCATGAAAAAAATTCAATGCGTTATAAATAATATTGTAAATGCTTTCGTGTTATTTAAAGTATATCAGTAGTAATATTGAGGTCAGTGTTGTGTTTTGTAAAGTTGAGTCATTTAATATTAATATAATATACGTCGCTAATCTTTATGGAAAGATGGCTTTTTTGATCTGGTAGTATCTAACATGATCTAGTATATGTTTGTGAAGGTTTAAGTGCAAATAATGGTATTATTGGAAATTCGATCTGAGTTTTTATGTGTTAATATTTAACTTTCAAAATATTAAACACAAAGTATCTATTATACTCGATTTATAAAATCAAGAATAAAGAAAGGCATTGTATTATATCAAGCGATTTAGATTTTTAACATAAATATATGAGATTTTTTATATGCATGCATAAGTAAAAGCAAGAATTTAAAAAGAATAAGCTTTTATTTTTTAGGGTATTCGCTTAAAGGAAAGAGTTTTATTAAATTGAAAAATCTATCATGTCGGTAATGCTATTTTATAGCACTATGAAAAATATATTTCATTCTTTCATTTGATGGCTAATAACAAGAAAATGAAATAATGATTTGAATTTCATATCATTCAGCAAAAACAAAAAAAGTGCAGAAATATGATTTTTGACAGTAACAAAAATGTTCACTTTCTTCAAACCTTTTTTAAGTTTTTTTTTCTTTTTTTATAATCGCATAGAATATGGAATATAAAAATCAAAATAGAATAAATAAAAGATTTTTAATAAATAGATAATGAATCAACTCATAATATTTTATAGGATTATACACAAAATAAATATAAACCAAAAAGAAATGGCATTGGATTCATTAAATCAAATTTTAGTGAATCATTTGAATAGTAAAGAAATTAATTAAATCTAGATTTAAAAGATCAAAATTAAATAGAAAAATCAAGGAATTAATTAGCTCTCTATTTGATTTGCTCCTTTTATATTCTATTTAAATAACATTTTTCCGTTTTGAAAATGTGCTATTTTTCAGATTCCATTAAGAAATCATAGTATACCTGATATTTTTATGTTTAATTTTTGTATTTATTTATAAGGTCTTTGAATGATTTAATTTAAGTTTAAGAATTCTAAAAGTGATAATTCTTTGATCGTATGAGTACGGTGGTTTGGATTCAACCCAAAAGATATTTTATTAAAAGACTTGCTTTCAAAGCATTCAATTTCATCCATTTCTTCCTTGGTGAATAGGCGTCTTTAGTAAATGTTTGTGATGAAACTCATTTTCTTTAAAACAGGAATAAATTTTTATTTGTTTAAATATCTCAAGATATAATTTAAGAAATTATTGAACCGAATAAACAAACCAAAGAAGGTATTCGATCGCAGTGCTTGAAGAGATTTTCTACTATAATGCCCTCAAATTATGTCAGAATCCTTTTAAGAAGGCCACGGTTTATACAGAAACATACGGATGTTTTCATTCAAATTATTCATTTTCTTTTTGGCAAATTGTTCTGGAGTACCTTCTGCAAACGTGTAGGATAATTTTTCGGATGAACGCCCATCACCTTGTTTGTATTTGAGAGGCGGTATTAAAAAAAACAATTTAACATTTTTAATATAGCTCTTATTAGCATATCCACATTTAATTCTACTAGGAAACGAAAACAACGTTTATTTATTTAAAATTTTGATTGCGTTTCCTATGGATTTAAAAATGATCGTGAGAAACATGCGTTTTACTTTATTTGCAACTTAAAAATTTTCGTGTTATTTTATACTTTTATTTTTCCTTCTTTTTCTTTCTCATTAACGGAGTATGCAAAGAAAATATTATAATGGTTAAACAAAATCGAGATTTTGATGAAGCTTAATGTTTTAGACGTTCCTGAGCACGAAAAGAACATTTTTGGAATTATGTCTGTCTGTAAACACAATAACTCAAAAGCATTTTGAGTCAAATGGATGGTATGTATATTTACACAATTGTATGGATTTCTGTCTGTTTCTTTTAAATGAAACCCATTCTTAGGAAGTTTGTCAATATGGCTGCACAAGCGCAAATGAACATTACAAATGCAAAATTTAAAACACTAATGAATAAAATTTGGCACACATTTTGGTATCAAAAGTGTAAATTCTCAAATTTTCAACCAAATCCATCCAGGCATTGACCATCTAGTCCCTAGTTCTGCCTACTTGTAAACAGGCTAACTCAAAAATGCAATGACATATAAATGTAATTTATACATAGTTTTATCTCTGATAGTGAAGATCAAATTCCAGATAAAATCTCCTACAGGGTTGATCGTATGAATATTTGCACGAATATAAACAGTATAACTCAAAATGCAGTGACATAGATAAATGAAATTTGATATGTGATTTTCTTTTGAAATATGCGAGAATGCTTGACATGCCACTTCTACTGATTTTTAAAAAAATATGTTGGATATTTGAAACAATTTATCAAAAATTGAATAAAAATTTAAAATGCCTTAAATTTTGTTTAAAAATAAAAAAAATAAAAAAAGGAGAGGTCTTTGTTGTAACTGCGAAAAACTTTTTCGGCGATTTCGAATTTTAAAATGTACTTCAAATAGTAATTCTAAGAATTTGACGTTTATAATTTTTTTGTATAAACCCAAAAAAATTAATTAGAAATCCAAGCCATTTTTCGTAAAAAAACAAACAAAACAAAAAAGCTAACGAGACACAAACTAGAAATAATTTTTGTATAAACCCAAAGCAATTGATTAGAAATACAAGCTAGTCACTTCTCAATTTTTCTCAAACAACAAAACAAATAAGCTATCGAGACGCAAATTAGACATATTTTTTGTATAGACCAAAAACAATTTAATAGAAATGCAAGCCAGTCATTTCCCATTTTTCGCAAACAACAAAACAAATAAGCTATCTAGAGACAAATTAGAAGCAACTTTTGTATAAACCAAGAACAATTGAATAAAAATAAAAACTATCATTTCTCCATTTTTCTCAAAAAAAAAAAGTTAAAAAAAAGTTATCGGGACAAAAAGTAGAAATAATACCTTCCTATCAATAGTATTAATGAATCTCCTCAAATAACGGGAAATGAAACGATTAGGATGACACATGAAGTATTTCGGAATCAAGGAAATGGAAGCGAACAGCCTTCAAATATGCCAATTTTTGAAAATGATGCAGCGGAAAGGCATTTCTCCAACACAATACGTAGAGAAGGAAGAATAATATAGAATAACAGACGCAGAATAATAATTTCTCACGTGGTTTTCCCTTTCTGAGCGATAATTTCGAAATTGTCACATGGTGTAGAATCTTATTCATTTATCGTCGGAAATATTTTTATAAAGGTGTTCTGTTACAAATATACAGAATTAATGTTTGATACTTGTAACTATATTTGCCTAATTTATACATTTCCAGTGATTTGGGAAGTTGATTGTAAATAAATTTATAGCTTGCAATTAATTTTGCAGAAATCAAAGAGATTAAAACAGTTTTGCTGCGTATCTCTCTTGGCTTGAATACCATTTCAAGCCAATTCCAGGAGATCAGGGAAAAAGGGGTTCAGTAGCTTCTGAGGATAATGAACCCCTGAGTACCCGAGAGCAGAAGTTTGACTTTAGTTTATATGAAGATGATAGTCACACACTTGCGCAACTCATTTTTACAGGGTGGCTCTTTCACACACCTCACACACAGAGCGAAGAACAACCATGCCGGAACTAGGACTCGACCCCGGGACGCCCAAATCACGGGGAAGATGCGCTACCCCTATGCCAGGACTATTTTATTATTCTATTCAGATGGGGAAAAAAATCACATTTATCATTAAAGCAAATTTTTCTTAGCATAAAGTTATTATAAAGAATGAAATTTGGATAGTTCATCCAATTTTAAAGTCACATGCATCTAAATTTTTGACAATGAATTATATCCTTTATTCTATTTATTTACATAATTCCTGATGAAAAATAATAGCTCTCTAAGGAAAAAAATTCTCATCAATCAGAGAATATTTTCCTTGGCCGTTATCCTCCCAGAGATAAATTAATTTTCATATTTTTTAAAAGAGAAATTACATATAAATTATAACTTATATAAAATGGAGTTGAACAAAAATATCAATTAAATTCCAGATAAATTTGACCAACATGTATCATTGCATATAAAAACATTTTTAAGTTTATAATCACATATAAATAATTTATAGAGTTTATTTAATTTTTATATTTACTGAGAAATAATTGATCCTAAATTAATATAAAGTTAATTATAAAAGAACGATTTTTTATAAAGGTTACCATCTGATTTTTTCTTAATTTGGTACTAAATTTAAGTACTATTTTCTAAATATTTTTCTGTGTTTTATCTTTCTTTATATTTCTGAAATTATAGATACTGAGATAAAGAAAGTGTTATTATATTTCTGGAATATAAATAACATATTCTTTATAATGTTTTTGAAAAATAATACCCATTCTCAAGAATCATTACTGCTGTCTATTTTTTTTTATCAAGAAAATGTATTGTAAAATATCCAATTCCAATCGCATCTTAAATAAATTTTTCTGACAAAGATTTAAGAAAATTGCATTCTTTTCAAAGTTGCATAGAGCCGAAATTTAGAAATTTCACTTCAGTTAGTTTTAGGAAAAAAAAAAATTTTACGCGTGGAAACCTTACACATGCATTACCAGGAAAACAATACTGTTTTTTTTTTCTTTTATCTCGCAAATTTGTTTTCCTCAGTCAAGAAAAATATTAAAATTTTGCAACAGCTCTTAACAACATTTAGCAATTACACTTAAAATCGACTCGTCCATTCAGTAGATTTCAACAGATTCATTTTTGAGGTTTCTCGTTTTCATAGATGTTTAATTATTAATAAACTTAGCAAAATTCAACGAAGTTATCAATAATACGACCTTCATTCAAGAGAAATTAAATGAAATGCTGGCTGAGGATATTATTATCGGCAAATGTTAAATTCAGTTTCCTTGTCCATTTGGTCAGAACAAGATGAGAACATGTCCGATTTATTCACCCTTGTCTTCATATCGTGGATCATTTTACACGGTAATGTGATTAATTATATGACTATATTATTCTTAATTCGTGGATACTATACAAATATTATATAAATAATTTATTTAAGAATTGCAATAATTTTAATATTTCCTAGTGTTCTAAAATATCCACCTTTATATTTAAATAGCTTATAATTCATAATAAGATGCAATAGTAGCTTTCACTGTATAAACAATACGAATGTTTAAAATAGTATCTATCAATCAGTTTTTAATTTTAAATTTGGATCAAAATAGCATAAATTAGGAAGATATTAGACAATAAATTTTATAGCTTTAAAAGAGAGAATTTTATCATGATTTATCATTAATAATCCGTGCATTGTTTTGGGTTTTATGTTTTTTATTGGAATTTTCTGATTGACTTATAAATTAAATTGTATATCTTTATATATAAAATATTAACGTATGCGGCACAGAAAAACTATTATAACGTATTGTCAATCATAGCATTTAAGTGCAAACAAACTGCTATACGGATGTTTCAGATTGCTTTACTGAATGCTTTTATAGCTGTATTTAATTGAATAAGATTAAATAAACAATGGAGCTGCAAAATGTTATTAGAATTGTTTGGGCATATGCTTGCCGTGTCACAAAATCCTCTATTCAGAGAAAAGATTACCTAAAGGAAGTTAAGGTAATAGAAACAGACATTAAATAGTAGTATAAGCAAGTGGCAAAATTGGCTTAAACTCTCCAGATGGATAATCGTTATGTCTGAACTATGGATAATGACCGTATCTTCCAAATTATTTCACAAAAATGTTTTTGCATTATCTTAAAACTCAGAAATTATCTTTTTTATGATATCAATTTTATTTCTGCACTTTTTTATCTATATATTTTTTAATTATTAAAAATCTGTAATAATGCTTTTAATATTATGATGAAATTCAAACTCATCCATCCAAACTTTTAATAGCATGTTTTCGCCAGTGCCAAAATTAGGATTAAAAAAAGGCTTTCTTTAGACATTAATTCTTAAATAGAATTTTCACTTTTGCTTTCACTTCGTAACACATTCAGTTTTTAATTTGCACCCACAGTAACTTGTAGCAGGTTTATTCTATTAAACTCTTCCTTTACAGTCGCATCGAATGACAAAGATAATTTTTAAAAAAACGTTATTCCATATTAATTGTTTAACAACTTAAAAAGTCAATAATCTGATCGAACAAACTAATCATCAAAGAAGGCTAGCATTAAATAATCAAAAGGAAATCGGTTCATAAAATTCTATAATAAAAAATTAAACATTCATGATATTTCGTAAAAATGTACACACTATATCGGTATAGATTTATTAATAAATTTTAAAAATAACCTGCACTACTTTATTTAATGGTCTTATAGTCATAAAAAATATTTTTTGTCCCATGTCAAATTTTTAAGAAATGTCAACGTATGATTTCAAAATAAGAATTTGGATGAGTAGGAATATATGCCTTGGGGCGATTGTTTTTAGTTAAAAAATTACGACATAAAAATAATATTAACGCCATAGTAAAATTCAAAACATTCTATTTTTAATAATATCAATTTAGTTATTGTGTAATTTTTTTTTATTTTGAGAAATATTTCTTTGTTTAATTTTCGATAACGCATTCTATTTTTGCAGCCACATTCAAATCGTTTTCATAATTCCATCCAATATTTAATCGCATAATTTTCTTACATATTTAAAAGCTGAGGGTGTTTATTATCTGTTCAATCTCGCTGAAGAAACTTCTAATTACGAGATATCAAACAGAACCGTTGTAATTATTAACACTCTATTTGAGATAATTTGATATTTCATCTTGCTGTTGCAGCTGTGAGTTCTTAGAGGTTCCATGCGTTAGAATAGGTTTAAGAATTTGTTTGAAGCGATGAATATTTTGATAGTGAGGCGCCTGAATATCTACCTGTTTTTATTAATCAACATATTGATTTCAACTCCGAATTTTTCTTTAAAAAATTGTATATGCTGTTGGAACATTAGCTAATAAACTATAATCAAGACTGGTTGATATAACTTCTATCATTCACTCAATAAATCTTTTGAAGAGTTAAAGAAAGAAAAGAGAGACATAAAAATACCTATTTTGAAGAATGATTGTTTGGAATTTCTTTGTATTCACAATAATAAGTCACTTGGTTAATCATTCTTCAAGGATGACAAAAATTGCTTATAATTTTATAGTTTAGATAGATAAATGTGCAGATTTTGATTCTAAAATCACTTGGAAATTGAAAATTAGAAGAGATAAACCATTTGTTTAGTCGCGAAGTGTTTTTAATATTTAACTCAAGATACCATTCAAAATTTCTCAACTAACAACAACCCAAATCATTTGCATTAAATTAATTTCAATAACGCTCACAAATACTGAAATCTTCAATATAATTTATATAATGTAAAATAAAGAAAAATCTTTTGTAAATGCATATTTATCGATATTAATTAAACAAATAAAAACATAAATAGGAATTACTTGGGGTTTTTTTAGTATCTTAGAGGAAAATAAAATTGATGACATCATTATCTTGTAGAATATTATAAAATATTTTTACAGAAATATTTATATCTCTGAAACAAGTCTTGAAAGAAGCGATAAAAATATTTTTGAATTTATTTTGTGTTTTTCAAAAAAATTTGATTCTGGAAGAAAATTGCATCGCTCCGAGCATCAATCACTTTGTTTGTTGTAGTCATTAAACAGGTTCAATCATCAAATACTATGATAATTTTTCGGGAGCCATAAATTTCAGTGAGGTAATTTCTGATATCTTCTCTAAAATGAGTTGGTTTTCTCTCCTTTGGAGTTATTTTTGTGTGCAAATTGTTGAAGAAGCATTGGAAGGGAGGTAAGACAGAATTAATATACGGTGTCCCAACAAGCACATCATAATTAGGCCAATTGCTCAAAATCTAGCCAAAAGTTCATTATTTTGGAGAAATGATCTACCATCGTCTATGGTCTACCTATATTCCTTTGGTCTCTACTATTCCATTTCTGTTATACTATCTGATAGATTTACATTTGACGAAATATTGCCGCATTCAAAAGAGACTCTACATGGCCGAATGGTCATAGCATTGGTCTCTTAATCATGAGATCGTAAGTTCGAATCCCGCTAGAGACAATGCGATTAAAGGTTGTGTAAATATTTAATTGCTCGGTTTTATGTTTTCCTTTATTTCATGTTCCAGAAGATTCTGGACATTTCTTTGGTTTACCAGACAAGTGTTCTGGACTTTTCTTACAGTCTCCAGAAAAGTATTCTGGACCTTTCCCTGCTAGTATAAAAGCAGAGGATCTGTCAGTCACTGTGTTCTCAGTTCAGAGTTCAGTTAATAAATTGGATTAGCTCTACTTCTTGTGTGTGTCATTGAGTTCCATACTAAAGAACCTACGTGACAATATAATCCCAAGATAATTCAACTTTGATCTACCATCATGTGCATTAATCTTAAGTCTAGCGGTCGAGAAGTTTTAACGTGACATCTCGTAAAAAATGTTAGGAAAGTTATAGTTCAAATATGTGAATAAGAAATAGCAATAGAAATAAGCCGATTCTCACTTACCTGGAAAGTACAGCAACAGTAGGGTTAATCATTAATCCTCGTCGATAAGTGAGCGTTCCTCCTAAAGAAGGGTTAGATGTAAGGGTCGATGAATGGTATTTTATAATACTGTTTGCGTCAACTAAATCATTCATATGAACTGTATGGATTAGGCTATGATATCTTCATGAATACTGGAAAAAGTTGATGTAAGTACAGATATTGACTTGGCTATTAACAATATGCACTCCAACTAAATGTTATTGTGAAGGATCTCCCCCTTATCTAGTGAAATCTTTTTTTTTATGCTTTTTAAGATACCATTGAGCGTATACAAGCTGATTTCAGAGATCTGCCAGAGAACGTGTCAGCAATTTTGAGAGGAGTGGGAGATTCTACACTTTTCCTCAATTAAATAATCATTTATTAAATTTGAACAATTTGTCCGTTTATTAAATATTTATTAATGTATACGCTGTATTTATACTTCCCATAGTATCATTAATAACTACCTTATCATCTTCATCTCACACTGTAACATGTCATTTATGTATACATACTATATATCAGAATCAGCTTAATACGCTACATTTTTATCAAATAGAATGATTCCATGCGTTATTTTGAACATTTAAACATTAAAAAAACGTATAAATTTTCTTTTTCTTAAAACAAAAATGCTGACACATCGCTATAAAGATGCAACGGTATAAATTTATATTTCCTAAACAAAATTATCTTTAGGGAATACAATGTGTAAAAATGATATTTATTTCGGTATCAAAAGCTCAATATTATTTTCATTTTCAGATTTTCCATTTCTTCAATTGATCTGGTGAATAATCTTTTGCCTGAAATTTTTTAACTTTCTAATATATACCTATACTCTTTTTGCCCTTGTATTCTTTTTTTAACTTCACCACATTTTTAATCTGACAAACATATATTATTTTGCTCTCAAAGAAAAACAGCATTATAAGGAAGATAAATCAAAATTTCCATTAGGGAAAAAGAAAACATAATTGGTTGCTTATTGTGACTCAAATCTTTTAGAAAATAATTCTATTTTATCTTTTTTTAATAAGTCACTTTTTTTAATATTTTGAAAAACAAAACACAAGTATAATAATTTATTTAGTTTTGTATACATTTTTTTATCTTTCGTATTTGAATGTTAACTACTAATCAACTTTTTCGTTTAGAATTTTGATTATGTTTATTTTAATATCTACTATGATGCATTTATTTACTTTGATTAAATTATTTGACTAAAAATTAAAAGTGATACGTAGCAATCTATTACTCAATTCTTCTTCTACAGAAATAGGATTTTCTGTTATTAATGACAGGTTTACAATCGGCCAGTTATAAGACGGCCAGTAGGCAGCGCATGCGCAGAAAGGGTCTGATTTATGTTTGTCACAATTTCATCAGATAGAATCAGGCATTCCATGCTTGACTATAAATTGCTGTTTTTGTTTCCCTAAACAGCAATTTTGTGTTATTCTTTTTCACTGCGTATCGTATTAAAATTGTGGATATTTACACAAAGAAGCATAGTAAAATAAAATAAAAAAGATCAACATACCTAAATTCGGAAAATTATAGAAAAGAAATGGCAAACAAAATGAAAAAAATGAAACACAACTTCGCCTCAGAAAAAAAAAACAGCAAAAAATTTCGGAATTAATCTATAATAAGTTATTCGTTTTTTTTTTCACGCCAAAAATACCGCCAAATTCCACAAACGCATGCGCAGTAAGAAAAAAGCACAATACAGCGGCAAGTTGTCACGTCGGGACAATTACATGCCATCGACCGAACAGCATTTTTCAGATTTTATACGCATGCGCTGCCTAATGACCGTCTTATAACTGGCTGAGTGTAAACCCGGCATAATAAAATATTTGATTATTTTTTGCAATACTTTCTCAGAATTAATCTTTTATTGCTGTTTTCGTTCATTGCTATTTTTCTAATCTTCTTTTATTTGCTATTTTTTTACGATATTTTCCCTAAATCTTCTTTTTAAACCAGATGAGTTATAATTTCCCATATTAACCACTTTTAACTTCATTTATTTTAACTCTTTAAGTGAGAAACTGATTATTTTTATAAATGTTTGTTAAAAACTTAAACTTCAGTAATTTTGAGCAAAGTCTAAAATATTTATATAACAAATATTGATAATTTATATAGAAAATTAACTATCGGCAGGATTTTAAAAAACCATCTGGTTGAGTTGATATTGTCGTTTTAATTAAAAAGCATTTCCGAAGAAGAAAGGATTTGTGTTGCTTTTTTCATAAAGTAATTTCTATATTAAAAATATGAGGCATGAAAATATTCTAATCTCGATCAAAAACGAGTATATCATTAGTGATATATAAAATATTTTTTGAAATTGAGATGGATTTAAGAAAAGAAATTTATTTAGCATATTGGATTAATTTCATTAATTAAAATTAGTTAATAAAGCAAAATATCTTCTAGTGGTTTGAGATAAGAAATTGGAAAATTTATGATTTATTATTTTAGTTTTGATTATAATTTTCTTGCATGTTTGTTTCATTGAAGGTTTGATAAGAATTTACATTAAGCCTCTATTCAGTGGTAAATGTTGGCATATTAATATTTTTACATAATAGTAAAAATCAATTGAATTATTATTCATATTTTGTTGTTTCTAATGCCACTGGAAAGTAGCAGCATTACTGAAATGTAGTATTATAGCTTACCACAAACATTTAAAATTGAATTTCGTGAATTTAATGGTAAAGCCTATGGTTTTGGAAACGGTTAATTTAGTAACACTTCTTTTTGATAAAACTTTGATTAAGTTCAATCTTAGAAGTCAAACTTCCTAAATAAATGACTATTTTCGTCATCTAAATTCAATTGAAATTCAACGAAGTATTTAATTTGGGTTTACTGGGTTCCGCTCCAGTAAGTTTGTAAAATGGGCCATTACACTTAAACTGTATTGTTAGCTTAAATTTCAATTGTCTCGTGTATGTCCATCAGCTGTTTGGTATTCATGTTAAATTAATACAAAAATCTCAATTATTAATCAGTAATAATCAATCTGTTACGAAGTAAGATATTTTAAAATATTTGGAGGATTAACGAATTACCATTTGAAGCTTATCAATATAAGCCTCATTGGAAAAAGACAGTCGAATCTCCATGGCCGAATGGTCATAGCACTAGTCTCCTGATCAAGAGAACTGGGTTCGAATCCAGCCAGAGACAATGCGATTAATAGTATATGTAAATACTTAATCCCTTGATTTTATGTTTTCCTTTATTTATTAATGTTCCATAGGATACTGGACATTTCTTTAGTTTACCAGACAAGTGTTCTGGACTTTTCTTACTGTCTCCAGAAGAATATTCTGGAACTTTCTCTGCTTGTATAAAAGCTGAAGATTTGTCAGTTACTGTATTCTCAGTTCTGAGTTGAGTTAATAAATTGGTTTAGCTCTACTTCTTGTGTGCGTCATTGAGTTCAACACTAGAATATCTACGTAACATTCTTTGGCGGAGGCGGCGGGTACGATTCCATTCAGCGTGGAAACCGATTTACGAAAAAGTAATAGCCTGAAGGGCCTTGAACCAGAATTTGGACTTTATCATTCACCACCCAAAAAAACAAGAGAAATGCCTGTGGAACAGGAAACTAAATCTGTCATCCTGACACCAGCACAGCTACAATACAGGAATCCCTCAGTATTTAAAGGAGAAGTGGGACAAGACCCAAACAAATGGCTTAAGGAATACGATAGAGTATCACAATTCAACAGATGGGATGACATGACCTGTCTCGCAAATGTGTTCTTCTTCCTGGATGGTACAGCAAAACAATGGTTCGAAAATAATGAGGAAAAATTGACTTCCTGGGACGTTTTCAAATCAATGTTAAAAGAAGCATTTGGAGAAACACAGCAATATGTAAAGAAGGCAGAAGATGAGCTAAAGTATCGAGCTTAAAAATCTGGCGAAAGCACGCAGTCATACATCCAAAGCGTATTGCCATCAAGTCAAACCAGATATGTCAGAAGAAGAGAAAGTGTCTCACCTTATGAAAGAAGTCGCCGAAGATGTTTACCAGGCACTACTCACGAAAGAAATAACCACTACAGAGGACTTTAGTAAATGGTGTAGAAAGATCGAAGAGATGCAGCAGAAGAGAATCCGGAGTTGGAAATTTGAAAGGCTTCCAAATGTCGTACCAATGGCTGCAACTGACGAAAAACTGGATCTGGCATCACTAATACGTCAAATAGTGCGAGAGGATGTCCAGCGTCTCATATATCCAGTAGTTGATCCCGAACTCCAAGACCAAGGCATTGAAGCCATTCTTCGAGAGGAAGTAGAAAATGCTTTGGCTCCTTTGCCACAGACAACACCAGAGTGGACAAACATCAAACCAAGACGCCGACCTTCCTATGCTGACGTCCCCAGACGACCTACGCCCGTAGCACAGCAACCACAGAGGAAGATGGATGTCTGGAGCACTCCTGATAGAAGACCCGTCTGTTTCCATTGTGGCCGCCCTGGCCATGTAGTTCGATACTGCCGAGATCGCAACGCTATTTTTGAAGCATATCGGGCTAATAGGAGAGATTTCGGCCGCCAGACGTCCAATGAGGTATGCTGACGAGTACAGCCGACCAGCAGTCCGAAGTTTGTCGCCCAGCCCATCACGAGGACGATCGCCGACACGCCGTTACAGATCTCCGTCGCCATACAGAAGATCCAGTCGATCTCCTAGCCGTAGAAATGAGGAAAACTAAGCGGTGCGACCTTCCTTGGGGGTGAGGCCGCTAGTGACAAAAATCCTCCAATTGCCGCAAAAATTTCTGGAAACAATATTGAAGTAATCGTCGGCAATGAGCCAGTACCTGCCCTTGTGGACTCTGGAGCCTCATTTTCTGTTATCTCGGAGAAGTATCGTCGCCTACTGAAGAAGGTTATGTTTCCAACAACTAACAATGTTCTTTTAAAAGTCGCCGATGGAAATTATGTGAGACCAGTGGGAAAATGTACGCTTCGTCTCGAAATCAATGGGAGACCTCAGGCTTTTGAATTTATTGTTTTGCCGCAATGCAGTCACGATATCATCCTTGGTTGGGACTTTTTGGGCGCTTCTCAAGCTGTTATAGATTGTGGCCGTTCGGAGCTCTTGTTTCAAGACGTCCTTCGAGAATCCCAAACTCCAGACTCCAGCCGTTTATTCATGATAGAAGACTTTACAGTACATGCTCGTTCTATCAGAAAAATTACTGTCTTAGGCCGTAAGAACCTTCGAGCTATCGACGTAAAAGTAGAGGGAAATAGGATGCTCCTCTTGAACAAGGAAGTTGCTATTCCGTCTACTATAGTTACGCTCCTTAATGGAAAAGACGAACTATGGGTTGCCAACGGACAAGGAGAACCTTGGATCATCCCTAAAGACATGTGCATCGGGTATGCCGAACCTTTACACGAAGAGTGCGTAAATACCATAGATGAGGGATCGGATTGCCTTATTCCACGACCACTTCAAAGGCAAAGTTGGGTGTCATCGATTATACTACGATGATAGCTCCGGATTTGAGGATCGACCAAAAAGAAAGAATGTTTCATCTACTCCAGAGGTTTTCAGAAATTTTCGATCAAGAAAGGACGTTCAAGAACGGAAACCAACTCAATGTTAAACATCGAATAAACACAGGTGACCACTTGCCTATTAGTCAAAGAGCTTACAGAGTGTCCCCATCCGAACGCCGCATTATCAGTGAGGAGGTAATCAAAATGTTAGAGAAAAACATCATCCAACCATCAGAAAGTCCATGGTCATCTCCAGTCGTCTTGGTCAGGAAAAAAGATGGAAGCTGGCGTTTTTGTGTTGATTAGCGCCGACTCAACAAAATTACCAAGAAAGACTTGTATCCATTGCCACGTATTGACGATGCCATGGATTGCCTGAAGGGGACAAAATATTTTTCGTCTATGGATGTCTACTCCGGTTACTGGCAAATAGAAGTCGATGACGCCGATCGTGAGAAAACGGCTTTTATTACACCTGAGGGATTGTACGAGTTTAAAGTGATGCCATTTGGCTTATGCAATGCTCCTGCAACTTTTGAAAGGATGATGGATAATCTTCTGCGACATTTAAAATGGACAATGTGCCTTTGCTATTTAGATGACATTGTGGTGTTCTCAGAAACATTCGATGAACATCTTCAGTGGTTGAATACTGTCCTTCAGTATATACAGAATGCAGATGTTATCCTTAATCCAAAAAATGTCGCTTTGGAGCAAAAGAGATAAAGATCTTGGGACACCTAGTATCCAGTGATGGCGTACGACCGGATCCAGAAAAAATAAAGGCCGTGAGTGACTTTCCCGTGCCTAGGAATATCCATGACATCAGAAGCTTTCTGTGACTTTGCTCTTACTATCGCCGATTTATCAAGGACTTTTGCCATATAGCCGAACCTCTACAGTTGTTACTGAAGAGGGACACAAAATTCTGTTGCGGACCTGAACAAGTGGAAGCTTTTAATACCTTGAAGAAAGATCTTACCACCGATCCTGTCTTGGGCCTTTATGACGAAACTGCACCAACGAAACCTCACACCGACGCGAGTGGATACGGAATCCGCGCAGTATTAGTCCAAATCCTAGATAGGAAGGAAAAAGTAATAGCTTATGCCTCGCGGACTCTGACGAAGGCTGAGAAAAACTATTCCACAACTGAAAGAGAATTTCTTGCAGCCATATGGGCTATAACTAAGTTTCGGCCACATTTGTTTGGAAAGGCTTTCAAGATCGTCACTGACCATCATTCCCTGTGTTGGCTGACAGGACTGAAGGATCCCTCTGAAAGACTCGCTAGATGGGCGCTGCGACTCCAAGAATACGACGTATCAGTGGTGTACAAAAGTGGAAGAAAACACAAAGATGCTGATAGTCTATCCAGAAACCCATTAAACGTCGATGTTTCATGGTATGGGGATTCCATAGGGACCAATTTATTCACTAATCTCTCAGAAGAACAAATGAAAGACCCGGTATTGGCAAAAATAATAAGAAACCAACAAAGTACCAAAACAAGTAGACTGTTAAACTTTGAATTAGTCGAAGGAGTCCTGTACAAGAAGAATTTCGATCCATCCGGAAGGAAATTCCTACCAGTGATCCCGAAGCATTTACGGCTCAGTATTCTAGAATATCTGGATGACGACCCTACTACTGGACATCTAGGATTCACCAGAACGTATGGCAGAATAAGAAAGCGATTTCATTGGCCAGGTTTGTACAGAAATGTTCGAAGATATGTGATGAACTGTCTAGAATGTCAAAGGAGAGAATCTATTCCTCAGAAGCCACCAGGTTATCTCGTACCTATTCCATCAGCTGCTGCTCCTTTCCATCGCATCGCAATCGACCTTCTAGGATGATTTCTAAAATCTCACGACGGCAACAAATGGATTGTAGTATGCACCGATTATTTGACACGGTACGCAGTCACCAGAGCTTTACCAACGGCGGAAGCTACGCAAATAGCCAAATTCCTACTAGAGGACATAATTCTGAAACATGGAGCTCCACGAGTTATCATTACAGACCGTGGTCAAGTATTCCAGTCCAAGCTGGTGCCCGATATTAGTAGACTGTGCAATATCACTCATCGAATGACTACAGCCTATCATCCGCAAACAAATGGCCTCACAGAGCGATTCAACAAAACGCTAGCAGATATGCTTTCTATGTATGTTGATGTCGAACAGAAGAACTGGGACCAGATATTGCCATTCGTCACATTCGCCTACAACACTACCAAGCAAGGCACGACAGGTTTTACGCCCTTCTACCTACTACATGGGCGAGAAGCTGAAACGCCGTTGGATACGATGTTTCCTCTCTGCCCAACGAGTTCAGCCAAGAAGACGATTATGTTAGTCATCCGATAAATAAAGCAGAAGAATCGAGGCAATTAGCTCGTGCACGAACTCTCGAGGCTCAGCAGAAAGATCACCAGCATTATTACTCCAAACATCGGATAGTGGCATACGAATCAGGGGATTTAGTGTGGAATTTTATTCCAGTTCGTAAAAAAAGGGTTTTTCGAGAAGCTCCTCAAGAGGTACTTAGGCCCTTATCAAGTTTTGTGGCGGTTGTCCGACGTCACTTATGAATTAGCCGATTTCGATCCTAATTCTAGAAGGCGGAAACCGAAGGAAGTTGTCCACGTTTTACGCATGAAACCATACCATGACCCAGAAGAACAAGACGATCAACATTCTTATAAAATAATGGAGGTTCCGGAAAGAGACATTTCTCAAGGAACTACTCACCGTGAAGACACGACAACTTATACTGGCCATGTGACTCGATTGAGAGCTACAGCAACACAATGAAATGTCGACATAACATCGAGACGCTGTTCTTCTAAGGAGGGAGCAATGCCGCATTGAAAAAAGACAGTCGATTCTCCTTGCCGAATGTTCATGTCACTGGTCTCATGATCAAGAGACCTGGGTCCCGCTAGAGACAATGCGATTAATAGTATATGTAAATACTTAATCCCTAAATTTTATGTTTTCCTTTATTTATTATTGTTCCATAAGATACTGGACATTTCTTTAGTTTACCAGACAAGTGTTCTGGACTTTTATTAGTCTCCAGAAGAGTATTCTGGAACTTTCTCTGCTTGTATAAAAGCAGAAGATTTGTCAGTTACTGTATTCTCAGTTCTGAGTTGAGTTAATAAATTGGTTTAGCTCTACTTCTTGTGTGCGTCATTGAGTTCAACACTAGAATATCTACGTGACAATATTCTCACCCGATTAATATGTACCATACTCCATGGCAACCTGAACGCTAGCGTGTAATTGAACCTAATGTATCCTAAATCCATTAATAATACTTGATAAGTACCTTTATGATCAACAGAACGTGGAAATGCTGTCAGGCACAAAAGTAGGTAGTTTGTTTTATGTCAATGCAGTTGTAGCAAAAGCAGCTTGCAAAATTTAATATAATAAATCTCCTTCGGAATTTAATTTAATAGTAGAACAGTTAATTTAAACTTACCTTTGGGCCTGATTCAATTAATTTCCAATTCATCAATGTCTGTGGTTGTTAGATATTGAATCTAAATGATATTAAGGCATTGCGGATGAACCATGAGTTTAGTCTTGAAAATTGGTAGAACTAACGGAAAAGAAAACATCATTTATTGCTAGATATGCCTATAATAGTCGATATTTTTGTTGCTTATGGCACTTGTCACAGACAATCCCATTGATGAAGTCAGCGATTTTAAGCATCTCTTGTTTCAGTAGTGTCATATAGGGTCAAGAGTGCTTCTTAGCTACTCATGCGTCACAGCCCTTTTCACGGGGAGGGCTTCATTCATACATTTCATTCACTCATTCACAGATCCTAATTTAGGCCTGAATCAGAGAATGACTTTGTGACTACGAAAGGTTTATACATGCACCAGCCACCATGTACACGTAGATTCTTCGGCCGGCGGGGTTCGTGCTAACAACCTAAAGGATGCGAATGCAACGCTCTACTAGCCAGACTTTCCGGTTTTTAATACATTACTATATATAATTTAATATTGTTGTTATATAATACATATAATATAACAGCATAACAGTATATACAAAACATAAGCAAACAATATTCCATATATTTTTATAAATTACTAACGGAAATTAAAGTATTGCTTTTTTTTCTTTGATGTTCATGTTCGATTTCTAGATGGCCCTCATTACTTTATGAGCAAAACAAAGTTTATACTTTGAAAGGTTATATGTTACTGAAGAAATCTAACTTTACTCAACAATTACATGACAAACTTTTTAGACCATACCATTTAATATCCAGCTCTGCTTTGCTTAATGCTGTATTGTGACATTTTTTCCTTTCATTTCTATAAACTGCGCGTGCGAAATGGACTTCAAAATGAAATTTGCACTGTGTATTTAGCATATGCTATATAAGTAGCAATGAACTATTATCGTTTTAATTGTTAAAATACAAAATATATTTCATATGATTTTAAGATTTGATTTGATTTAATTGTTAAACTGAGTGACATTTTCTACCATACCTCAAGTAAGAAATCTGGATTCATTCTTGATTCCGTGATCAAAAGGTCGCGAGTTCAAAACTGGATACCATGGGCTATCTTGCGTATATACCGAGATGCGACTCCATCCATTAAATTCTTCCAAGATCCAATGTCCATCAGCTGTTGTGGGCAAAAATTAGAAATATAGGTTCAAGTATCGTTCTAACAAATATTATAAAAATTGCATGAAATTTCTAAATATTGTCTTTTGTAGCCACAAAAAAAAGCATTAATATGATTAAACTGAACTTTAATATTATTTTTATCATTTTTTTTGTATATCTAACGCAAAATATATACACAGTAATGCACTATTCAAATGCTTCTCACTTACACGTCATTTAAATTTTTGTCCTGTTTCATCAAAGTCCGATTAATTCGTAAAATACTTCTTTTATACGATAAAAAAAACATTATTATGCGCTAACCCCATCAATCCTATCTAAAATTCCCTTATTTTCTGCCTTTGTCATTGTTATCCTTTACCTAAAGCAGAGAATTTTCCTAGAAAATAAGGATAGACGAAGAATAACACACTTCTCTTCCTACCATTTTCAAATAAAAGTCAAAAGAAAAGCAGAACGTTTGGTATGATGCCATGAATTGTGGTAAACGAATAATGAGATGTTTATTTCACTGGTTCGGTCCTTCTAATAAGAATGAGGTTTTTGAATTCATAAATGTTTGAAGGCTCGCGTTTTCTCTTTTCTGTTTTACTATTCTTTTTATATCTTTAAAGCCTAAACCGTATCTAGGGAGTGAAACTTTCACTGAAAAATTGGAATTTTAAAATGAAACATCAACAAAAAGTAGAGCTGCAAGAATACATTTCGCATAACATTTTTAAAGACTTTTCACTGTTAAATGAAAAACTTAAAATTTCAATTAATCGGACTGTCATTTATACGTCGCTGTACTTCAGTCTTTTGAATATAGTATGCACAATGCTTTAGTACTTTCTTGTGTATATAGTGCATAGAACGTATTATAATCGTCAAACAAAGCTAACTCGGGATTTTGAAGAATCTTTGAAACAAAGTCTTTAGGGAAGTCAGTTCATTTCAGTTACATTAACGTCCCGTTTTAAAGCAGCACTAGTTCTATTTTGGAAGGACCTCGGAATTTAGAACCGTGGTCAGATGACGAGGACGACATCTGAACTGCGACCTGACAAAGATAAGTCAAAAACGCTTTGAATTAGACGAATGAAATTTGGTATTCGATCTTTACATCACATTTCTAGATTTCTATCAAAATTTGTGCAAAATTCGTTGAAAGGAAATCTGTTCGCCCATCCGTTCGAATATGAGCTTACACAATAACTACCAAGCGGAAATAGCTAGATGAATAAGATTCAGTGCACATATTTGACATCTATAATGTAGACAGCTACCAAATTTTGGACTAAATCCAATAAGGGGTTAACAGTCTGTCGGTCTGTAAATTCAGAAACATGTATACACGATAACTCAAAAACGCAATGACCAGAATATATCAAAATCGATATGGCATTTTACGACTACATGTATTGTTTTATATCAAATTTTAGTTTCAATCGGTTGGGAAAAATGTATCTAAAATACAAATTCTGCTTTGGGATACTATTAACCGCATGTCAGTAATTTATCGCCAAAAACTCGCCAAGGATGATAAGAAAAATTCAGTCAAAGTGCTAAATTCTCGCCTAAAGCTAATACTTCTTAATTATTATACATGCCTTGTAAGGCGTTCTTAGGGATGACACCTTTATGACAAAGTATGTGATTTTCGGATACTGTTAACCGCAAATCAGATATTAATCGCCAAAGATGACATGATAGATTCAGTAAATGCTAACTCACTGCAAAGATTAATATTACCTAACTACTATAATCCAATGCCGTGCTAGACCTTCTCTGAGATAACGCCATTATAAGAAAGTATGCGAGAAAGTTTTGGGGAGACCACTCCGTTGATAGTATCTGATTTCAAACGGATGTATTTTCTTCCAAATTTTAAGTATTTAAAAACAATAAATTGGCGTCAAATATATAGCAACGTCCCATGTTCGCTTTATCTGATTAGTGGAGCAAGGACAAGTGGTTTCTGAAATCAAAACTCACAAGGTTGTTTTGTCAACAAATCTAAGAATGCATCTCATGTTGCCTACATGTTTTGGTGCCAAGTAAACAAAATAAAAAATAGCGCGCGTAACACTTTCTTCCATTACCCCTCATCTGTCACTAACGTCGTTGAGAAAAGCAGGTAAAGAAAAAAAAATCCAAGTTCTGCTTCTAAAATAAACACGGGGAGAGAGCAGGTTATTTCGGTCAGTTTCCACATCTGAAACATTTCACTGAACGAAACGTCAACATCAAAATGGCCTTTTGGGTTCAAAAGTACCGGAAAGCCTCGTTGAAATTTTTGTCCCAAAATGAACGACACAATTCATTATTTTTACCAAAAACAAACAGTGCTTTTTTAACTTTGAAGAATTTATTTTGAGTTCATTCATCAAAAGAATGGTTTCGGCATGCATTATTAAAATTGAGTGAAGAATACTTCGAGTTCAAAAAAAGACTCTTTGCATGTATCTGCTTCAACATAAATATTAATGCGAGTTATGAATTGTTTCTCGTAGTTTAACTTTAGTCATAAATCCTCTGACTATGACGTACAAGTTTTCAGTAATAATGAAAAATGAACAGTTATAAACAGCGGCAGGATTTCATTTATTTTGTTAAAGCATTGTTTTTCGCTGGTATTATTTACTCAGTTAGGATTAACATTGGAAACATTGTATGATCTCAGTTGCGTGAGACAAAAGCCGCTGGGATGGAAGAAATTCTCTTAATTTTTTATATGGTAATACTTAATATTTTATTTCTTTATCTTTCAGTTTTTATTATGCTCATCATCTGCATTACAACATTAAATTCTGAAAGGCATTTGTTTTTACTTTCTCGTATACTTAGTATCGAGAAAATGTAGCAATCGTCAAAAAATTCGAACTCCAGATTTTGACGAACCTCCATATTTTAAACCCCCATTTCTAGAGAATATTCGTCTGTGTGTCTGTCTATCTGCCTGTGATAAAGGTAAATCAAAAACACTTTGAGCTAGACGGCTGAAATTTAGTATATGGTCCTTACACCAAATCTCAGCTTTCTATCAAATTTTGAGTAAAATCCGCTCAAAAGATATCTGCCAGTTTTGCTGTTCGATCATCAGTTAGCACGATAACTTCAAAGCGAAATGGTATAGTAAGATAAAATTTCAAATTTAACATTTATAGTGTAGAAAACTATCAAAGTTTGAGCCAAATACAATAGGTTGATTTTCTGCCGGTCTGTACTTTCAAAAACATGTTCCTAAATTCTGATCTTTTTTTTTCTTCTTAATTCTGATCATTTTACTATTAGTCCACTACAGTCACCTCGTCAGTCAGTGTCAAATTGAGAATATGTGGAGAATGTTAAGAATTAATTAGTTCTATTATTTCTATAATTCTTAAAAGCAAAAGCGATTTAATTTTAAAAGATAGTAATCGCTTGATACTAATTTCTCTATATCAAGAAAATTTGAAGGAAATGCGCTTGATATTCCTGGAAATCTTTTATTTAAATAAAACTAAGTCCACCTACATCAAGTGGTATTTTCTGTGACCACGAAGATGAGCAAAAAAAGGCCTTTTGAAATCTTCATAATTAATAAAAAAAGTTTTTTTTTGTTTTTGTTTTTTACATATTGACAATTTTAGTTGTCGCTTACAGTATCGATACTTTACTGTTACAAAGCTCTCAACACTAGAATTAGTTCATTTGGGTGATTAGAGCTTCCATTCTGTTATGAAACTGCAGCAAGCAGATTCTCTTACTTGAATTGTCACTTAGAACATCGTCATTTTCCGTAACTAATATCTCATTCAGTAGGCAGCTTAGTTGGTTCTTCTATTCACTTCTGGAATTTGTATAGTAACAACTAAAATGCTACGTTTGCAATGGTATAATTAAAGCTTAAAATATATTAAATATTTTGTAATAAGAATTAGAATCATATATTAGAACTATAAAGCGTAGAATTAGAATTTCGTAAAAAATAACGAATGGATAGTGGATAAATAAAGGAATGATAAAACGATTGGAAATACTGTATATGGATATTTTTCAATATGTTTACCTGACTTGTTAACTAGGATAGCCATTTACTAATTTGTTGTTAGTTCAATTCACATAACTACTTCCGAGATACAAAATTGCTTTCACAATGTCTCTCAATAATTATTTGTTTCAAATTTCGTTAGAACACAAGTTTTATCAAAACAAATTTAATGATTTTTCAATATTGCAAAGTCATTCAGTTAAAAAAAAAATTATTTCTTAAAATCCAGTTATCAGTTTTTATAGTCACATTCTAGCAGCGATATTAAATACCCTATTAAAGAAGTATACTTGCAGTAAACAATAACTATTCTATAATATAATTTTAAAATAAATTTTAATTACATTTAAAGTTTTCTTTATCAGAAATATGTAACATGGATTACTTTGTTTTGATTAAATTCTTTCTTCATAAAATCGAGGTCTTGAAGTAGCATTTAATGCATTAAACTATCGACCAGAATCTAATAGCATTATATAGCATTCACCTTGATACTTATTTCAAGAAAGCCTCGTCGTTTCATCATTATTTTATGAGTGGTAGAATAAACAAATATGTGGTATAGTTGGAAATTTTAACATTCCGGAAATGGAAGAGCAATGAGTTTGTTAAATGTTTTATGTATATTTGGGGAAAAAATTTTACAAAAGCATTTTAGATGTTGGAATAAGATTATAACGAAAAAAATTTTAGTTGGTTCCATTACTATGAATGGATCAATGACGTTTCAAATCGCGGCCCTACGCCCTCTTCCACTTTAACGAGTGATCTTTACTCAACAAAATATCTAGTTTGATTTGTACAAATCATCATTTAAAATTCTAAGCTCAACAATACCTCATTTGAAATAGCTTTGCTCGAAAATCTGCAATCGCATCGAAATGCAGCAAAACACGAATTACCTCATAGTCTGCGAATAGATGCTAGAGTGTTCTAAAGGGATCAAAACTTTCTAAAATAAATTATAGCATACCATAAATCTTCACTGCATTGTCTTATTTGCTCTCTTTTATTCCCATACTTGAAAGCTAGTTTGAAAAATCTGTTATTTGAAATTACTGAAATGAACGAATAAAATTCATGGTTATCTTAGCATGCGAGTTCGAAATTTTATTCCCCTGAGCTTTTCCAACGAAGTATGAGAAGTTGAAAGCGTTGTATAAACAGAGAAGGAAAATATTTTGAAGTAATCAAGTCTTATTAGGAACTAATGAGACTTGAACTCTCTTAGCAACTAATGATTTACTTTTAAAATTCAATTTATTTTTGGTCATATTATTAACATCTCCTTTGGGGTAAAGCAGTTTTATCAGAATTAGGTACTGAATGAAGATATTACAACTCCAATTAGCATTATATTTTGAAGAGAAAACTTCGTCTTTTCCCAACATATGCAAGTTTTTCCGTCTGATATAGAAATAATTTCTTGTTTTATGAAAATCACTTTATGAGAAAACTATGCTCAACGTCATCTCTGTTTCTCTATACCTTTTTTTTTTTAATTTGGAATGCAAGTTTCCCATTTTTTTTTCTTTTCTTTCCGTTCTTTACTGTCTAGCTTACCTGTATTTCTAACAAAAGTTTAACAAGAATTGTTGTGTTTTCTCTGCAGTTTCTTTTTATGTGAAAACAAAATTGTTTTTATTTTAGAGAGAAAAATATTTATGTTTACAAAGCAAACTAGAAATTTCATTTTGGAGATATATGTTCAAGGAAAACATTAATCAACTGATGCAAGTGAAAAATTATTGTGAAAGAAAAGAATGACCATTATATATATTTTTTATATTTTACCATTTCGTTATGATTCTACGATGTGATGTTTTTATTAATTCCGTTAGACATCTTGACATCATTTATATTCATTCTGATATTTATGATAATAAAATATTTTTGTTGAAAGTTTTGAATTTTTTTATATCTTGTAATGCTCAGATTTCTCATGGATATTGTTTTCGTCTCAAAAATCTCGAATTCTCAAGAGCGTTACACTGATTTAAAATTTATTCAAAAAAACAATTTCGAGAAAAGTTGTTTTCTCTTATTATCTTTGATCAACAATACCACTCCTTGTCTTCGCATTCAAAATAAAAAAAAAGTGCGCTTAAAATAATTAGACAATAGAAGCTTCAAAAGTAAAAAGTTTCAATTGTTTAAAATCTTTATAATTATAAATGTTACTAAATAGATGTGTTCATACAAATTCAAATATTTTGTGTGTCAATTGTTTAAATAAAACTTTTTACTTGCTAATTTTTGGGACTGATTCGCTTGAAAATGATGGTGCGAACCAATATCGTTTCACCAATTATTTATCAATTGTTACATCTAAATTCATTTTCGTATTTTTTGTTGTATAAGCCCGTGCTATATTCATCAAAATCATTAAAAACTTTGCTGATGATTTTATTTTTACAAAATTCCGCGAAAATTGCAGATTATAAAGCTATGTTATTGTTTATTCCGTAAACAGTTAAATAATTATGTTATTGTTATAATATATAATTATAAAGTTATGTTATTGTTTATTACTTAAACAAGATCATAAAGCTATGTTATTGTTTATACCGTATTTTCTTTAAACAAGAGGGAGTTGTTTCCCTGAAACTTTCTCGCATGCTCTATCATATTTTTCCGTATTTTTGGATCTTGGAAAAGGCCATGAATGTTACAAATGCTCAGATTTTCATTTTCTTATATAAGAATTGTTTGCCTCAAATAGTAATAAAAAAAACTAATTCTTTTGCATTAATTGCAAAAGGTTGAAAAACAATATTGATCTTTTTTATAATCCAGCATGCGATCTTTCGTCGATTTGTTTTTTATTAATTGTTGGCATACACAAATATAAGAAAATCGAATCTGTATTTTGTACGCTTTCTCTTGGTCTTATTAAAACCAAAATGTGACATAGAACTACAATTCTAGTCGCAAGTATACTGTATTTCAAATATTAAATCTACCTTTTTTGAATTTTTTGCGTTTGCAGATTTGAGATATTGTAGGCTGATACATGTTCAACCCCTCGACGGAATTGATTCCAAATTCGATACATATCTATAAGATTTTATCCACCTTGTTTTCTTGTAATCATCAAGTTCACTTTTATTCGAACAGCCGGACTGATAGATTTCCTCTTGATGAAATGTTCTACCAACATTTGATAGAAATTTACAAACATAGTGTTACATTTCATTAACCTAGCTGAAAATGTTTTTCGAAATATCCTGTTCACAGATAGGCAAACATAATACCAGAAATGTGTTTCTCGAACTCAGGGAGTTCTAGAAAGTAAAAATTCGTCAAAATCTTGTTCAAATTTTTTAACGATTACGATACTTTCTGGATGTGGGATTATAGTTCGACAGACGATCAGCTTTTTTGACAGTTTCGGCTCAAAATTCTACATTTTTAAACTTGTCTACAAGACTTTGCCTATCTACCTTTTTAAAGTTTCGAGTTATCGAGTTCACTTGTTATAGCAGCCAGACAGACAGACAGACTTCTTCTGAACAGTTTTCGTTCAAAATTTGGCAGAAATTTACAAATTTCTTAGAATGCTCATACACCAAATTTCATCTGTCTAGCTCAACATTGTTTGGACTATCGTGTTGTTCACAGACTGATTAAATAGAGGCAGACAGACATAATCCCAAAAATGCGTTTTTTGGATTAAAAGAAGTTAGAAACATGAAGTTTCGGGGAAATTTCGAGTTCGATTTTTTGGCAGTTAGAATACTTTCTCTTTATCTACTATGTATACTAGAAAGTAAAATGTAAAAGTAATGAAAAGCCAAGAAATATAAATGTTATATTTCTTTTTATTTAATTCGTAATTTGCATAGTCAACTTAGATTCGATTTATTTTTCTAATAACAATTGTTTCATATTTATTTAACTAAATGAAAGTATTAAATCTACGAAAGAATCATAAATAATGTTTATTCATACAAAAAATTTTAAAAACCTTCTGCTGAAAATAAATTCTTTCGAATCGTTGAAAATAAAATTCTAAAAACGTTGTTTAAAATAGAATTCTTTGAGCCTTGTTTTAAAACAGATCTAACTAACCCAAACTGTGAACAATTCTAAAGCTTTATTTTAATTTGCACTTTGAGTATTATCCGTTCCAGGCCGCGTTTAAATTCTTTAACAATGCAGGCAACATCAAAAAGTTATTTAACTTTATTTCCCGAGAGCTAAAGTAACAAAGAATTCGCAAACATCATTTAACAAAAACATCCTCTCCCTGCTCTGATAAGAATAATAAAGCGTTTCGCTCACGCAGCAAGACGCTCACTGGATATTCTTTTGCAAACGAAGCATTTTAATGATGGTTTCGGAGCTGAAACTCATTATCGCGTAACGGACCGGCATTAAATTATTAAGCAGCATTTCCGATGATGAAATTTCTCTATACACGGTGGCAACTGCTGTATTAAACGCTGATTTCGATTTACTAGAAAGTCATTTAATGTATCCGTACTGTCCTAGATATTGTTAAGAAGAATGCAAAGATAAAATTTAAAATACTTACATTAATGTATTACTTCATGACATTTATAATCAGATTAAAACATCTGCAACGGAAAGGGGAACTATTTTTTTATTAAAGAAATACTTGTAAATTGATTAAACAAATCCTAAAATCTATTATAGTATATTGAAAACATTTTCAAATTTTACAAAATGTTTATTTTTCTTTGACCTGATAACAGAAAAAAAATATCTTAATCTTTACTTATAATAAAATGTGCGAGTATGTGTCTGTGTATATATGCGCGTGCGTGCGTGTGTACTTTTGCATGCGTGCATGTGTGCGTGCGTGTGGGAGTACTCGCATGTGTTTTCAATCGATTTCGTTAGAAAAGCAGATGGTATTTTCAGATCCGAACTTAAAAAAACTTGATCCACACATGATAATGTTAACAAACTGGATAGTTTTTATAAATTGCGTCCCCGTGACATCGTAATAAAAAAGTCCGTTATGCAGACGTTTATAATTATTCCTTCGTTAAAAGGGAGATCATTAAGGAAGGATTTCCAAAATTTCAATTAGATTGTTATAAATATATCTTTCATTTAAAAAAGCATTTAAAACTCCTTAATTAAGAAATGATTCTTATTTTAACAGCTTTCCAGCATTAATTTCGAAACATACCATCTTACAAAAAGAATTTTTACACCAATTAGTAATTTAAAAATTTAAGTTTCGAATTCTATCAATTTTATTTCCCCTCAACATTTTCTTTGATTTTGACAGTATTTTCAAAATTTATTTTAAGTATAACCATTTACAATAATATAACAAGATTATTAATGACAGCTTTAATTTTTTTTATGGTTCTGCTTTGAATCAGCAAAAATAATTGTTACATTCCTTTTCATTATGTTGGTAACAAATGTCTGAACGTGTTTTAAAAAACATTCATTATTTCTTTAGCATAATAATGTAAATAGGCTGGAGATCGCTCTCTAAATTCCGCAATTAATTAATTATAATAATCGCTACACCCAGAATGCAGAAATTAATGTAATTACATTAGACGAAATGTAAGGCAAATAAATCAAGCCTAATATGTAAATATAAAATATTGTTTCAGAGAAGAAGTTTTAATATCTTTTATTTTTTCTTGGAATTTGAGGAGAAAGATTTATGTTTGGGCTCATTTTCTTGCAGCTGAAAGCTCAGTACAATAAATAAGACAGTATCAACAATTGTTTTCTTATTTTCTCTTATCTCTGCTACCTGAAAACGCATACTGTTTCTTTCAGATTTCATGGTAATTTTAAATCCAATCTCATCCACAGATTAGCAATTTTTCCCCAATTTCTGTTATGAGAATTAACCTGTTTATGTATAGACAATAGTAAACTGCTGAAATATAGATAAAACCTTCTTTTGTGCCTCAAATATGCCTAATTTAGACCATCATCTATCAAATCCTGAATCCAAAATTCTGTGAAAAGATAGATAAACGAAGTTATTTAATATATATATATATATATATAAAATCAAATGACTTTTGACTCATGTTGCACAGTTTTTGTCAAAATATTATCTGAGACTCAGAGAGACATCGTACAGGGTGGTTATAATTAAAGTTACCCTGTTTAGACGTAATTAAAGTTACCCTGTTACGTAGTGTCCGCTCTAATGGAAGGATGTCGAAGAAACTTAATACTTAGGTTGTATGGATCATGGGGAACAGAAATCTGCAATAAAAAAAAATAGTTCACATTTCAACCGCCAGGTGAGAAGGCGGCGCATGAAAAACAAAAAACACAATTCGGAATTTAAAAACTTTATTTAATTGCAATATATGTTCAATGTGCATTCCATTTTCGTCAAGCACAGGTTCAAAGCGTATTATGGCGTGTTCAACAGTGGCACGAAGGGCTTCTCGATCAATTTCAGCAACATGACGTGTTATGCTTGCTTTCAATTGATGCAGAGTCCGTATGCTTCCTTCATAGACAGATCTTTCAGGAATTCCCACAAATGGAAATCACAGGGATTCAAGTCCGGAAAACGCGGAGGACAGGCAGTTGTAAAACTTCTTGAAATTACCAGTTGATCTTGAAAATGGGCACGAAGCAATGCCGTCACTGGTCTAGCAATGTGAGGTGGGGCACCATCTTGCATGAAGGCAGTAGTCCCTAAACATTCTCTTTCTTGTAACGCAAGAATGACTTGCTGCTGAAGAAGGTCGCGGTAACGGGCACCCGTAACGGAACACCTTTGAGGGCCTTGAGGCGTGTTCTCCTCAAAAAAAAAAGGGACCAAGAATGAAATCAGCAGTAAAACCACACTATATAGTAATGTAATCAGGATGTGGAAACTGTTCATGCACATCTTTAAGACTTGCAGTACCCCATATGCGACAGTTCTGAGTATTAACTGCTCCGCCTAGGGTAAAATGTGCCTCGTCCGACCGTAAAATGTTCCAAGGCAATGAATTGTCAACGGCTATTCTGGCTAAAAACTTCTAGCAAATTGATTTCGTTTCTTCGGGTCTGCAGGATTCAGCGCTTGCACATGATGGATGTGTATGAATACCACTTTACAATGGGTTGAAGAACTTTTCGTACTGTAGACCAAGGGAGGGGCAAATCACGTGTCACCGCTTGAGCACTTGATGAAGAATATTACGAATCAGACGCACTTTCGACACGGCAAGAGCGACATCTTCCGCAGTTTCATTTGAAATCCGTTTCCGTTCTCTTCCTTGTTCCACACCCAACTCTCCAGTCTCTTCAAATTTAATAATCATCTTTTTTCAAAGCCTGCCTGGACATCGGCCCTTTTCGTAAATTTTTCAAACGCCGATATTTTCGTAGTGCAGCTGACAAATTATGCTGTTCTGATAAAACAACTTAATCAGTAAAACTCTTCCTTTCTTCTCTAACGACATGGCGAAGAATGATTTTGCGGCAGTGAGTACAGGCTTTTTAAATGACTCTAAATTTGCATAACGGCCTTTATCATTCCTGAAAACCGCCATCTATCGGCCAAAATTTGAACTAATTTTTTTTTAATTGCAGATTTTTTTTTCCCCATGATCCATACAACCTAAATATCAAGTTCCTTCAACATCTTTCCACTAGAGCGGACACTACGTAGGTCTAAACAGGGTAACTTTAATTATAACCACCCTGTACATTGAATATAATAATGTATGATACTTCTTTGTGCTATGTTTCTTGTTTGAATAAAAAGTTATTCCAATACTAAAGCATGCTTCAATTAAAATTTTTAGAATGTTAATAACGAAATACAAACAAACGTTTTCCAAATCAAATTAACTCAAAATTAAACATCATAAGGGATTCCAAAAATTAACTATGACTTGCAATCTGTAAAAATAAAAGGGAGTGGGATCTTTCCAAAACTTTCTCGTATGATTTATAAATAACCTTGGATAAGGTTTTCCATAATATTTTCGAACTATAGTTGCGAAATATTGATTTTTGAGGTGAATTTATAATTTTTTTTCATGTATCGTGCAATTGTTGGGGATAAATTCTTCAAATTTGTGTTATAGATACCAACTTGTGTCCAGCCAATTGAAATCAAAATTTGACACAGAGTTACAATTATAGTTATAACACCACTTACCAAATTTTACATATTTAATTTATTCCACTTTTGTAGTCAATCCTTTGTCAGATTTAGCTTCTAATATGACAGGTATCTACACTTTAGATGTTAAACCTGCGTATCAGAATTTATCCGTTTAGTTCACATCCTTTTGTAATTATCTTGTTGACTTATATTAAAAAAATCTGGATGGAGAAGCTTCCTCTGAATCTATTTCGTTCAAAATCTTTAAGAAATATACAAATTTAGTATAAATACTATATGCCAAACATTATCTGACTAACTCGAGCCTTTTCCAGTTGTCTATGTCACAGAAAGACAGACAGACAAACAAATTGACAAAAAAGTGTTTGTCGAACTCGGAAAATCTAAAACTTTCAGAAACGTCAAAATCTTGAGTTTTATTTTACTTTATTTGTTTATTTTGACGTTTGCAATACTCACTCTATATTTCGTATACGAAAAAGTAAAAATGAATTAATTTCAAAAAAGTGTTTCAATTTCTTTAATATATCTCAAAAAGCAATCAGTCAATAATCTGAATTTCCAAAAGTTTATAATATGTTAAAATAATAAGCAACTTTTATTTTATTAAGTCTCAAATTTCTCAGTGTATCCCAAATTAGATGATAGCCATAACTCCGAAATCCAGAAGGTGCCTCCGTATTTCTGAAAAAGACTGCATATTGTCTTGCATACAATCCAATCAAACATGAGAACTCCGTGTTTATTTGATCTCTCTTGGGGAACAGGAAAAATGTTTCCCTTCGCACGGATGACTTTTATATAACTCGACTGCGCAAAGAGAATAGCAAGACATCAATCTTCCCCCGGAGCTATAGGTAAAGAAGGGGCGGGAAAAAGTAATAGAAACGTTTTCAGAGAAAAAGATTATATTGGAATAGGTTAGAAGGAAATTATTTGAAGGTATTCACATGGAATCGGAATATTTTTTTCTCTCGTGAATAAAATATATAAAACCGAAACATAAACGGAAAGAATGAGGAGCAATTTTCAAAGATTACTGTGTTTTTTTTAATGTAATTGCCATGGTACTGCAGTTAGGGTAAAAAAATAATTATTATAATAATGCTAACGTCAGTAACTTAGATTACTGTTTTTCTAATGCAATTGCCATAGAATTGTAAGCAAATTGAAAAAATAATTATTATTATAATGCCAATATCAATATTGTAGATTACTCTGTTTTCTAATGCAGTAGCCATAGCACTGCCACATGCCAATATCAATATTGTAGATGACATTCTTCAAATGTAACTGCCATAGCATTGTAATTAAACTGAAAAAATAATTAATTTAATAATGCCAATATCGATAATGTAGATTACTGGGTTTTTTTTAATGTAATTGCCATAGAACTGCAGTTAAACTGAAAAATAGTTATTATAATAATGCCAATATCAATATTGTTAATTATTTTTGTTATTTTTTAACAGGTATTTGGTTTTCATTGATAAAATAGTTAGATAAATTATGTATTTTTACTATATGACTTTTGATTTACTTAATTTGGTCATTACCAAATTGTACAGGATAATAATAATTAAAAAACCTACATTTGGGAGGTAATTATGCACTTAGAAAAGCTTGTTATATTCAATGCCGTATATAATTTATTCCGAATAAAATCGAGGGTATGTAATTTAAAAAAGTAATAGATTTAATTTTAGGTTTTTAATGTGAAATAAATATCAAATAAAATCAATTAGGCACAAAATTAGCACTAAAAGCATATTTCCAAATGTAGAAGTTTTTATCCAAAGCTATTGCATTTTCTGATTTTTACGAAGAAAAATAAATCTGTATACATTATTGATTTGAATTTGACCTTTGACCTTAACCAATTTTTTTTAAATATGTCATCATTATGAGATCATTTCCGTTTTTGAATTTTAAAAAATCCGAACTGAATCGCGACTACGGAGAAACAATTCAGATTCATGGATTAAAAGTTATTTGGGTAAGTGATTACAAATTTCAGATTAGGCTTGTTTGGAATACTTTTAGTGCAGAATTTCTTGCGCAGGAAGTAAGAATTTAAAAAAATATTTCGAAACAATTTAATCTGTAATTTAAGGAAAGTGACAAAACCATCAGTGACTGTTAAAAAAGAAATTCTTCATTTATTAGATTAAAAATTTATTTCATATTCTTTAGTATAAAAATTTATTAATATTATGAAAATTTTGATCAAAGATTCATTTTGATGTGAAATCACTCTATTTAAGAACTGACTGAGAACTGATGTTCATAAATCTGGGCCATCATTTTGAAAAAGCAACATAAATAATTGATAAAGTGGTAAGATTTGATATCACGGTACGATTTCACTCCAAGCACGCTGGAATTGTGCCAACCCTCTGAAAACTCACTAAAATAAACACCATTTTAGATGGTCACAAGAATTGATAGAAAATTCCTTTTAGGACTACAACAAAAAGAATAGTTAGGCCTACCACAATTGTTGCGAAATTCTGTAAAAAATTCAGCTTGGAGGACCCCACCTTATTCATGTCCGCTTCAAAATCGAACGCTTTAAAATGAGATTTAAAAGCTGATGCGTACAAGTTGAAATCATTATATAGATAACTGCTATGATAAAACATTAAGATTATCACTTATTGTGCTGAAAGCAATATTTTCTCTCTACTTTCTCATATATTAATACATATTGATCCTTATGCATATATAAAATGTTCTTTTAATGGACTGACAAACTCTGAAAACTGTTAGTTGACATCCAGTGGAGAAAAATTGCAATGGAACATGATGTAGCCAACCATGTTGAGAAAGTGAAAATCGCGAAAAACGCACACACATTTAATGCCATGTTGAAACGGCAAGTACAGTAATAACTACAAAGAGATATATTTGATTAATTATTACAAGAATCGTTCGAAATAGCTGTTTTTGGTGTCATTGCACAGTCTATAACGAAGAAGAAATGATTTTCATATGTTCTCAATTTACCAGATATTTTATCTCAATTTACCTCAGTCGCGACATCAACAATCCACGATGTGAGATACTCCGTTGCGTCTATAGGCGTGCGTTAACAGGTTATTTAAGGTGACCCCATAGAAAAGAGTCACATGGGTGAAAATCCGGTGACCGTGGAGGCCATTGTCCAATCTACCTCCTTCAGTATGTGACATCCAGAAAATTACGCAATTCGAGAGAAAATGTGCAGGTACACTGTCATGCATAAATCACATACTCAGCTTAATGTTGCTGCACATCTTATTGGGAGGATGCATTGCAGAAACCAAGATAGGTTGTTCCATTCAGATTTCCAGGCAGAAGATGTGATTTGTTCGACTGGTTTTAAAACTTGATCTGTAATCTTGATGTCAAAATGATATAAAAATCTGTCTTTCTTTTCAATCTTTATGTTGCTGTGTAATTGTGCTCACATACAAATGGACGTATATCGTGTTAGTCTAAAGAATCGTCAGTCGTGTTTGTTGATATCATTTTCATAAATTTTCAATAAAGATATTGTGTCAAAGTTATTCTTGCTGATTTAATATTCTATTTTGAAATAAAAGACAAAACAAGTAATGAATTTTTATTTTCTTATATGCTTCATATACAATTTTTATGGATCTTCACGTTCCAAACTTCCTCCGGAAAATATATTGGAATTATGTATATTTGTACATCGTTCTGTCTGTCTGTGAGTACGGGGATTCAAAAACGCTTTGAGCTAGAAGGATGAAATTTGGTATAAGGATTTTACGACGTATTTGTACTTTACTGTCAAAATTTTAAAAGAAATACATTCAGAAGAAATCTGCCCGACTATTTGTGTTTAAGTGAATACGATAGTTGGAAAAATAAAAAACTAGATGGATAAAATTTGGTATACAGGTTAAGCATTTAAAATGTAGATCCATATCAAATTTGGAACCAAATACGTCTAGGGGTTGACTATGTTTCTGCACTTTTGTATCCATATAAAAGTGATAAATCAAAAGCACAGTAACTTAAATAAATGAAATTTTGCTTGTCATCTTGTGACTACAGTTGTAGTTTTACGTCAAATTTTGGTTTCAGTCCGTCCAACAAAATATCCAAAACAGGCATTCGATATTAACTGCATGACAGCAATTATTTGTAAAACATAGAGGGCTAGATTCAGTAAAAACTCTAAATTCAGGTTACAAAAAATTCAATATTTTCTAACTGTTGTTTGTCAATGTTATGCAATTAATACACTAGTACCTGTTTTCTTTATTGTACTAAGAAGCACACAGCTATCATGCATTAAACTCTGATAAAAAAATGTGATCACTTCTTTAATTTCCTTGCTTAAATTCCACAAATTTATGCAGAGAATGTGAGGCGAGTAACATCATTTACTCTTTTTTGTAAGCTCAAACTGTAAAAATATTCAATAGAAATTTCAAATGCAATTTTTCGAAATGAAATTATATCTCGCTTTCTTGTTTTTCATATTTATCAAATTTTTATTTAAGTATATTTCATCACAAATTAATGTGTAGACCCAAATAATTTGAAAATTATTTTTTATAAAAAAAAAACTTACGAAGACTTAGTGAATGTCACCAAGACTTAAGAATAAGAAACATATATTCTATTGAATTTAACTTTTACTTATTACGTTTTACTTACTTACTTTTATTTGATTAATACTTCCACGTTCGTTTTCACAAAGAATCAAAATTCCTGGACATCTATGGATTTCTTTTTTCTTTTATAGAAAAATCTCATGAGTTACTTCATCCAAACCAGCTTTAATTATTCAATTTATAAAATCAGACCTTTGCTAACATATCATCTTAGCTTGAATATTCAATATATTTATTACAAAAGAAATATTAAAAAAATATTCGAAGTTAAAAAAATAATAATGATTCTATTCCTTCTGTATTTATAATATCTGTAATTGTTGTAAGAGGAGTACTTAGGATATTTTTTAGTCAAAATGTAGGATTAATCCTTCTCAGGATCACATTCGGTAATTTTAATTTCATTCTTATTTCTTTAACTTATATTGACATGCATCAAATTACAGAATTTGTTGTTAAAAAATAATGTAAAATAAGTAATTAATTTAAAGAATGAAAATCATGTTAAATACTGCTAATGTGTTTTACTTTTTGAAACGAATTTAAACAAAAATAAATATACTATATAGAATATGTTCATATAATTAAGAGGTTAAACAAAAATTCATAGATTCAGATTTTTTAAAAAAGCCATTTTTTAGCTTTTACAAATTTTAAAAAACCGCTAAGTTTTATTCTTTTTCCTGATACTTACTATCATTACCTTTTTCATCGTCAGAAATTTTGTTACACTCATATATTCCTAAGCTCACTGTTACATCGAAATCACATTGTGAAAAGCATAGTTAAGATATCCTTCCTTGCCCCGCTGTTTTATAATATACAGCATTTTCAATAGAGTTATGGGTAACATATTTGTTCTCTCAAGGTTGGATTCACATGATAAGTTATGCAAACTGCAAAGGAACAACAGACGTTCTTCCTAATAATTGTGAATAATGAAAACTAATAGAGGCGTCTATGGCAACCAGCCAAATAACAACCGAAGCTAATAACAATCGGTTCTCTTTACTCAGTGGCACTGGGCTTCCAGTACTCATGCAAAATAATAATAACTTTTATTTGGCTTATTCAAAAGTGCCCTAGTTATTTCTTTTTATTTCAATAGAATTAAATGAATTTTTACAGTTTCCTATTCCGTCGAGTAATCTAGTAATCATCTTTAAATTATTAATGTCATTTGTATGCTTTTTTATTTGTTGATTTAAATAAATGTACTAGCCTGTCTTTGGTGACCACCTATTCCTCCACGATATCAGTAGCATTTATTTAGTTATGTCAAGCAATTTAAATGAATTGCATATTCACACCAAATGAAATTATTAGTTTAAATCAAATTAACATGATAATCAGAGGTTATTCTGATTTGTAATCCATATAGGTAAATTGGCAAAATAAATAAATAAAAAGTTTGACGAGATCGGTCCAGTTATTGAGGCTAAATGCTGCCTTTTTTTTTTTTTTTTTTTTTTTTTTTTTTTTTTTTTTTTT